>JAUPFV010000005.1:138883804-139173094 GCA_036936605.1 Limnanthes douglasii subsp. nivea | reverse complement strand
TATAGTGACCCTTATGGGTTTAGGTGGCTCTATTGGTCCAAAATGCACTAAGACTCTTTTATGGTCCTTTGTTTATAGTAGTAAATACTAATTGGACCAGACCACTAGCTGACCTAATAATTTAAAAAAATTCCTTATCAAATTCAATTGACAATATATTTCCAAAAGCGACACACATACTATGTGGATGACACATAAAAAATCAGATTCTAGGAAATACTAAAAAACCATTTGCGGACGAAAACATATTCAAACGTTCTATAATATATTTTAAGATAATTGTTTATTCAGATACCATAACCAAGCTGAAATTAAGCATCTTGAATCAAACCTTACGATGAACAATATATTTTTTCTTACATTAACAAGTTTAAGCATGTTGGAAATAATACAATGAATCGGTAAGCCTAACCTTTGATATTTAGATGAGTTTATTGTGATATTTTAAAACTCTGAATGAATATTTGTTTTAATTAATATTAAGGCGAAAGGTGCACATGCAAACCTGAAATGTTTCATCAGGAGGAGTCAACTTAACTTTGAATTATTTTGGGTGATAATAGATATTTTGCTAGACATATAACACTCGAAGATAAAAACGTCATCCATAAAATATCTAATTTTGAATTTACCTTTGATTCGTGGATATCGAGGAAAGTAGACGTTTTGTGTTGAAGTTTGACCTTGATTTTGTTTTTTAAAACAATACGCAAAGGTTGGAGACATGTTAGTGATAGATGGAATGTTATGTGTTCCAAGATCGATGCACGATTTTCCAAATGGATTCAAGATTGGTTTACAAGTAGTTGAGCACCGTAAGTTCGCCTTAAGTATGCTTGATAAGAGGTAAAAAATTATAAAGCTATAAACTATGAGCATGGTATAGTCCTTATAATGACAATGTAAGATCAATAAAGACTAATTATATGAAAAATAGTTTGTGAGTAGTACAAATCAGTCTGATTAGTGGATGACCAACAACAAGACAAGACAACCATCTATGTAAGATAAACATAAATGAGACGGGTAACATAATAATAACTCAAGTGGAACAATGATCTCCAAGACGAGGACAATATTTTACCCAATAAAAGCACTAACCAACCGCCTAAGCTCGAAATCCGAGTGGATATCATTCGACCTGATAGTGTCATTCCCGAAGAAAGCACTAACCGTCTACTCAAAAGTCGTAGAAGTAACATACGTATTATTCCCGAAGAAGTGACACGTTTAATAATACGTATGTTACTTTGTATTATTTCCGAAGAAGTGACACGTTTAATAATACGTATGTTACTTTGAAATATGCCCATGTATTTATTAGGAACGTGACCAATATTAAAGGCATGTTTATCAATTTTCGAAGAGTAAAAGTCACTAAATAAATTTAAAAGTAAAAGTGGGCGAGAGATTTAATTAGGAAGAGAGCCCAAGGTGTAAAGGATCTGATATTTGAAAGATAAAACTATTGAATTAAATATTTATCTAATTTTATTCTCTTTCAATTATTTATAATTACTTTGGTTTAACCATTATGAATTATTTTTCCCCATCAAATATGGGGTCGTTTATGGGAATCATTGTTGTCTTTTTTTTTATAAAAAATAGGTTGAATTCTAATATACCGATGGTAATGACTAGATCGAGAGTCGAAAGGGATAATCATAGAGTTCATCCTGCAATAAATGATCCAGTGGTTATCCCTCGTTAGGTAACAATTTCTTTAGCTAGCAAGGACACATTTAATCAGGAAAACACGTCTTAGAGAGACGTTATGTTGGTAGGCGACTAGGTGGTCAGGGCGGCATTAGTATCGCGACATGGGGTTTATGCGCTCCAGATGGCCCATCCAATGCATCAACTAAATTGAACGATGATGCCATCCCATTTCAAGGAGAATAACCTTGCGAACAAGGCATGTCCCCCTGTCTAATGTGCAGTTCCTAGAATTCCATATTGAGGAGTTAAGATGGGAGTAACCTGAAGCCATTCAGTTGCAATTCAAGAGGGAACATGAGGCTAAGACAAAGATAAAAAAAAAGTTGAATGAGGCATTGCAATTGTTGCCATAAAATGTGATATCAGATAATAAAGAAGATCAATAGGTGGAAAAAGAAGTAAGTAAGGCAAGTCACACAAATAAATCCCGGGATAGGGTAGCTAATATCGAGCTTGCGGATGACAGCATTGGGAAAAAAAGAGCAAGTTGAAGTCGATTCCCACTATGAGGACCAATCAAGAAACAAACTCTTGAAGAAAAAGAAAGAGAGGAAAGAGTTGGAATACCATGAAAAAAAGAAAAAAATTGGAGCATATATGCTTTAAGAATCCATGTTCATCAGCAAAGCTCCCTTACAAGTTCGACTCCTGCAAAATAAATTCCTATGACAATTCGGGTGACCCGGAGAATCATCTCAAATAATTCAGGAATATGATGATGGGTTTCAACTCCAATGGCATGTTGCTTTTTAAAAACATTTCCATGAATTTCAAGAGTAATGCTCTTGACTGGTTCAACTGTTTGTAAAAGGGTATAAATCAAGATTTCGAGCGCTTGACGAGTGCCTTCATAAACCGGTTCGTGGGAAACAAGGTGCAAAAAATGAGGAAGATTTCATCATCAACTTGTATCAACAAAGATGAGACATTATAAAAAGTTACATTCATATATTTTTTATGGGATAAGCACCTTGTCAAAATGTAAGGAAAACATTGTAGTCATGGTGTTTAAAAGAGGGTAGGACAGAGAATGAGAGTTTTACACCGACCTCATCAAATTTCATGTGGACACCATCGGGGACATCTTGACAATAATTGAATATTCATTATATCTGCCACCGACCGAAACACATGAGTTAAATTTTTCAGTACAAGATAAAAAGGAAAGAAATAAAACAATACGAGATGAGGTCTCAAGGGCTCTAGTAAACAGGTCAAGGCCCTCGTATTTTAAAATTTTGACATTGAAGTTCATGCCATTGACCGAGAATATAGTGGCCGTTTTTGAAAAAACTAAGGGTAGGACAAAGTAATAGCCTCCAAAAATCATGCTCACCCCGAGATATGAGAGTACCTAAAAATACTTTTGTGCATGCCACAATGACCACGGTCACGCAAACGATATATGTTGGAAGTTATAACAAAAAATCCAAAAGCGAATTGACAATAGAGAGTTAGTCTTTGTCAAGCTTAAAGAGGGTGAGCGAAGGGACGACAAAAGTATGGAGGATATCCCCGAAGAGGCAATCAAGAAAGTAAAATACAACCAGAAGAAGCAAAAATGGATGTACACTATCTCTGGGGCGACACTTTGTCAGGAACCAATCTAGATTTCATAAAAAACATAAAAGTGACTTGGAAGTCCACTTGGTGGACGAGTCATCGTACCATCATTACAGTAATCTAGTGGCCGAGCTGGTCTTTAATGATGACTACATTTGCGGTGGTATCACCCCGCATGACACTTTAATAATAAATTTGGATATAAGTGGGGTCCTGATTGCACGTGTGTTAATAGACGGTAGTTTCGCTAAGGTTATATCCAAAGCCAACAATGAAAAATGATCGGAGTACCAACATATAAACCAATGGATAGGAAGTTGGTGAGTTATAAGGACAAATCATTTGGCTACGTAGGAGAGGTAAGAGTTTTGGTTACTGTGGGGCATGATAGTACTGGGAAGGTCGTAAGAACGTTGTTTATTATAGTCGGTGCTTCAAACTTGAACCACGTCATTTTTAAAGGCCTTGGATTCATTGACTCGAGACAACCTCATGCTCGGTTGGAATCGTCAGAGGTAGTTAGAGGACTGCAAGAAACTGTTGCTCAATTTTTACGGATTCCAAAAATAATTCCAAATAGCAATCAATTATCCCAATGGGACCATAAACTGGAGAGAAACAATCGGTAAACCTTGAGAGTGACGACCCGTGGGAAAAAAATCAATATTAAGAAGCCCCCATGCCGAAATAATTATCGAAACAGTAGTTTATGGGAAATAATTCGGAGTTGGTAATCAACTCGACCCAAATTTCAGGTTTAGGTTGATGACATTAATGCATGAACATTCATATGTATTCACACGGATTGCGGATGACGTCTCTGACGTTATTTCAACCATTATATGCCACAAGCTCTCTATTGATAGGAAAGTAAGACCGGTTTGAAAAAATTGATGAGCTTTTCAAGGCGAGAAATCAGACGCCATCATAAAAAAAATAGAGAAACGTTTTAAACTTGGGCACATTATAGAGGCCTTATGCCCGACTTGGGTAGCCAACCTCGTCCTCGTCAAGAAAAATAATAGACAATGGTGGATGTGTGTTGACTTCACTGACCTTAACCGAGCATGTCCAAAAGATGTCTTCCCACTACCTCAGATTGATTAGTTGGCCGACGCGTCTTCAGGTAACAAATTCATGTTCTTCATGGATGCTTACTCAAGGTACAACCCAATCTGTATGAACCCACGCGATGAGGAGCATACCACTTTTCAAACAAAAAGAGGATTGTACTGTTATAATGTTATGCCGTTCAGATTGAAAAAATTTGGTTCAACATACTAGTGGCTTATCCATAAGAAATTTGAAAAACTCTTGAGCAGCTAAAGGTGTTGATACCTATCGAGCCACCAAAAAACATCAAGGAGGTTCAACGGCTAACTAGTCGGCTAACAACATTGTCATGGTTTATCTCTAAGGCTTCGGATTCTCTTTTTTTTGAAGTCCTCGAAGGGACCAAAGAGTAAAACGATGCATTTTTCACACACAAAAATATATATATAGTTTTCCCAAAAATCGTGTCCTTCCAGTTTGAGGTGAGACGCTTTATTTATACTTATGTGTCTCCAGTTTTGTAGTTAGTGGTGATTTGGTTAAAGAATCAGAAGGTGTTCAAAGACATGTCTACTAAGTTAGTAAGAGCCTTATCGAGCCTAAAACGAGATATCTTACCTTGGAAAATTGGTCTTACGGCTAGTGGTGGCCGCTCGTAAAATGAGGTCATATTTCCAGAGCCACATAATCTTTCTACGAATATTTTTCCTCTCAAATTAATATTACAAAAGTCAGACATCTTGAGAAGACTCACAAGAATGTCAGTTGAGTTAGGAGAATATGAAATTGTGTACGAACTCTAGACAACAATCAAAGACCAACTCGTCGCCTACTTCATCAACAAAATTGTAGGAGACGGACTCAGAGATGCAGATATACAATATGATGAGGATAAGTCCTAAAAAGAGTGGGTAGTCAAACCCGATAGAGCTGCAAATCTAACCAGATGGGTGCCAACATCATTTAAAAGACATTTGTTGAGGAGGAAATTAGGCAATCTATTAAAGTTTGCTTCAGCGTCACCAACAATGTGGCCAAGTACGAGACGACGTTAGGTGGTATGCAATTGGCTTTTATCTGTTGAGTAAATTTTATCTGTGTAAGAACGGATTCACAGTTGGTAATAAATCTAGCAAAAGGTTTGTATGAGGTGAAACAAGAAACCATGAGAATATAAGTAGAAGTGGTCCAGGTTATGGAACATAAATTTGACCTTGTACAATACAAACAAGTTCCTCACCTAGCTCAGACTAAAGCGGACACGTTGCGACAATCACATGTCTAGTCTTAGGCAAGGAAAATCTTAGTTGAAGACTCTCCAACTTCTTAAACATCTTATTTAGTTTTGAAGCGAGGTTCGAGAGAGACAAAATGATGCTTCAAGCGTCTAACGTTCTAAAGCCAAAGTTCATACCTCACCACCTTAGTAACTAAGATATCGATACTTCTCTTTAACATCTTTCCCATCGAAGAAACTCTCGATCAACCTCCAACATAACAAAAGGGAATATACAAAGCAAACGAGTTGTCAACTTGAGATAGTATACCAAAGACGTTCTAATTATCGCATCAGAGCGATTCAAAAACTTTGTTGAGTTTTTATCTCGAATATTTCGCCCAAAATAAAAAATTACTAATAAGTGAATTATCAATTAGATTTTAAATCGGGCTGATAAGTTTTATACCATAATCAGGTTAGAATTCAAAAATCCATTTTAATTACTATAAACATAATTAAAAACCTATTTTAGTTACTATAAACATAAGAGAATTTTTAAAAAACCGTTTTTACTCCTTAAACGTGCCTATTTTTTATTTTCAATATTTACAAAATTTCCACTAAGCAAAAGAACCAAAAGATCCTTGAAACTCTATTTAATTACAAGTCATACCATTAACTATTCCATGAACAAAAATAACAACTACCAATACAACATCTAACTTCACAAAACCAACAAAAAATTCAAAACCACTAAGCTCATAAACCTAAAAAAATGTTCTATTTTTCAAAACCTAGACTTAAACTAAACTAATAAATAAATTAAAATACGTAAACTAAATAAAAAACAAAACCCTAAATTGGAAACTTAAAAGTAATAAGATATAACTAATTACTATTATTATTATTTTTGAAACAATGACTCTCATATATTCCATAACACACCAATATTACAGAGACTAGTGAAGCCGAGAAACACAGAACAATCAATTATCAAATCCTGAATAATATAACACCAGATGTATATATCTTATAAACCTAACTAAGCAACATAAAAGCAAAGATATATAACGATACGCTCAGATAGAATGTTTTGTATCGATATAGAAATAGAAATGTAGAATCCTTGAGTTGCATCAACTCAGAAACCATGGATTTTTATGTTATCCTACAATGCCAGCCTGGACAAGGAAGGTGTAAAAGTTTTTCCTCTTGTCACCTTCAAGCTGGATTACCTGTCCAAGTTCTACTTCTGAATCCTGCACCACTATACCATTGCAGCAGAACTCTTTTTTAAAGTCCTTGAGAATTTTTTTAAGCTGAATTCTCTCTTCAATCCATGGACAGTTGTTAAGCTTTTTCTACCATTTCGCTGCTGAATACGAATATACACGTATTAGTTTCTCTCCAGCACCAGAGTCATTAGTATTTGCATCAGCACTCAGCTCCACAGTGCCCTAAAGGTCCATAATAGTCTTCTCGTGAAGCTCACGATTGTGGTTGTGGACCCTTCAGTTCTCTATTATAGTGGGTTCCAAGTGTCAGCACTCAGCTACAACTTCCTATCATTTATCACGTACTTGATGGGTTTAATCATCAAGCTTATAAGGTCGAGGTATTTAACTTGGTGCTCATCGAGGAGGTTTTGGAGTATGGCCCATGCATTGTTCAAAGCGTGCAGAGGAAAAAATTAATAACAAATTTAGGAATACAAAGCCTGAACCTTGAAAGAATGGGTTCAAAGAAGTGTCTTTACTTGCAAGGTAGTGTGCTAAGCAGCTACCTCTGGCAGTGATCTGCTCGTAGCAGTAGCGGTTGACTTCCATATATTGGCATATCGGTCTACGTTCCTCGAGAGATCTTGGGGGCCTGAAATAAAAATATGGCATTTACCCTTCAGATCATTGGCCATTGTCTTCCCATAGGAACCACGACTTACTACATATACAATATGAGCACATTTATTCTCAGCTTTCTTCAACCATTTCCCCTTGGAGCCACCCGATGAGTCAACCATCACCAAAAAATCGACTCTCTCAACCTTTTCTGTTGGTTTGGAAGCCTCGACACCAGTTCTAGTCGAGTTGGAAGCTTTGACGTTATCACTCTTCTTGGTTTTCTCTTAAGGAACAATGAATCTCTCAATCTTGATAAGACGTTTGCTAGGGGTTCGGCGTTGATTCAATAAGTCTACTGATTTTCCCATTGTGCCTCCAGGTTGTCAATATCGGCTCTCGGGACAACTTTATCACTTTCGGGGTTCAACCACTTATACATGTCCTAAATTTTAGATTTGATAAGATTTTCGTTAGTGAAGCACCTCTGGAATATGCACCCCCAATTTTCCTCGGCCCGCTAGCTTAACTTCTCGAGTTGCTTTGCAGAAACAACTTATTGTATTCCCAAAGGAAAAAAAATGAAAGGTTAGTAGCAACAAATACTAGAAAGAGACAAATACGAAAATAGGTTATGTAAAGTGTAAGTATGGAAGGCTGTGTGGTCTAGAGGGTTGGACCCTTACTGTGCACTTTCATGAAAGCTTGATCTAATGCAGATTATTACTGCTAATAAAAACCCCAATTTCCAACCCCTTCCGAACAAAAATGAACTTTCTCTTCCACTTGTTTTCAGACTCGAACAAGTATTCCACTACTTTGAAGTCATTTTAACAAAGAGGTAATAATAGGGATAGGTTTTGTCCGTAGAAAAGCTATATTGGGAAATTAAACCCTCCATGTTGAGGTCGAGCTTCGATATCCCCGAAGTTATTACGTAAGACATAACAATCCTCCAAGTATTAGGACTCGTATGGCTGGGGTAAAGGTAGATCAAGATAAACAATCAACGCAAGATAAGATGAAAATATAGTCTGAAATTCCAATTCAACACGGTAAAAATAACGAGTTTATCAGCTTCTGTTGGGGCGGGTTTTTTGTCCCGACATTGTAATCTAATCAAACTACGATTGGACCTCGAATGAGTTACGTACGAGTTGGGATACTGAAATGACAATTCGGGAGACAGATGAGGATTCGTCTCTTGAGTTGCTCTCCTCAACCTCGAGGGGACGATTTCAGGTTTTTCTGAAATCGTTTAGATCGCATTTATATTTTTTCCTGTTATATTTAAAATAAAAAAGCAAAAGAAATGTACCTTAAGTTAGGATGGATAATCAAACCAAATCAAAGAGTAGAAAAGAGGATACCAATCGGAATAACATTTTGATAGAGTTATATAACGTCGAATACTTTTCGCATAGGTTTTTTTTATAGACTTTTATTAATAATAGGACTAAATGTAAAGATTACAGAAAATTAGTAGCAACGTTAGAAACTCAGAACAAAAAAGAGGGGCTACGCTTTAAAAGCCCTAAAAAACAATAACCCGGAAATGATTTCGTCGTCTTCGTCTTCTTCGAAATGGAGATAATAGCAGAGGCGAGTCCCAGGCTTTCAAGTGTTGTGATTGTCAGAAGAGGAATCGGAGCATTGAAGTCTTTGAAGGTGCGATTTTGTCTGACGGTAACCACCCACTTCGCGATCCAATTGGCGGCCTGGTTCTGAGTTCTGGAAATGTGGCGGAGAGTCATGCAAGGGTGAATAAGACTGCGACAAACGGCAATTGTAGATTTAAGAAGAGCAACAATGTCAGTAGCAAGAGTGTTGATTAAGGTCACACAATCAGACTCTACATCAACATTCTGCCATTGGTTACGCTTGCAAAAGATGAGACCCTCAATTAGGGCTTTGCATTCAGCCACGAATGGGTTCAGCTTGCCAAACAAGCATCCACTCCCGATGACAATGTCGCCTTTGTTATCTCTAACCAAGATACCACCACTGGACTCTCCAGTTGAGCTACAAACGCCGTTTACATTGATTTTCAGCCTGCCACGATTAGGTTTAAAAGAAAGGAAAAACGCTGAAAATAATTTCACCCGCGGCCAAAATCAAGAAGGATGAACTCTCTCTCTCTCTCTCTCACAAAACTCTAAATTCATCTTTAAGAACGGATGGAATGTCGATACATGAGACTTCGTTTATTTATAGAAATACTAACCTTGAATATTTTTTGTTATTTATAAAAAAACTAACCTTGAATATTTGCTCTTCTTATACGAGTAATCATTGTGCGTAATTCAGAGAAAACATAAAAGCATGATGTCTCGTGCAGTGGCGTAGCTAGGATCGTAACATAGTGGTGTCCTGGACCTTTTGATTATTATCAAATAAATTAAAATAAGATACAAAATTATAACAAATATGGTTTATATTGAAATCTCAAATATCAAGTTTTCATTGTTATGACATAATATACGTTACACAAGTAACTAAAATGTGATTAAGAAAACTAAAATAAAAACATAAATCTAAGTTAATTTTACTTGTATTTTTTTCTTACTCGTAGCTTGAAAATGTTGAAGGGTAGTTGTGTTACTAATCGTGGTAAATACGTTTTTTTTTCACAAATGTTACCAAACAATCATTAATCGTTCATTCTATTTTTCAACTCATTCTTCACATAATTCAAACTGAGAAAACTCGCCCAACACTCGTTGTTGATATAGGTAAAAGCAAAGCCAACAATGGACAGAGTTGTTATGTTCAGTATATTCTAAGTAATTCGGTATAAGGATATTTCTCCTTACGAGGTTGTATTAGACCCCTCAAAAGGTAAGCTCTTCTTATCAAGTCTTGAAGATCTGGATGAAAGCTAGAGGCTGAGTCTCTTTTCCCTAGATCAGCCTCCAAATGTTCCCAATTTGAAGATTGTTTTTTTTGGGTAAATGTGGGTGTACCTCTTTAAAAAACCTTAACCACCCGTTGGGTAAAAACCCGGTCTAAGGAAAAAGAGTACAAGTCTCCAGGCCGGCACTAATGGACTATTACATAGAAAATCCGAAAAATTGAGTGTATCAATGAAAAGGGACTCTAACATGTGAGTTGATAATGCGGATATAATCTAAATAAAATATCCAAGGTCATGAGAGTGATTCGGATAACGATGGTGTCTTAAGTCACGGTCTCTTCATCAAACACAAGGCGGTTGCGGGCGCGCCAAATCTCAAAAACAGTGGCTTGGAAGGCAAGATTGATGGCGCGGGATCGGTAGGATGTTCCTCGATGCTCCTTCCTCATCCATTTGTGTGCACTATCAAGCGTTTTCATTTCTCGAGTGATCCCCAGCCATGATCGGATACGAGTCCAGATTTCCTTAGTGAACCTGCAAGCAAAGAAAAGATGGGCACCAGACTATCTGAGTGCCTGCACAATGGGCAGCTGATGTTAGGCAAGTCCATGTAGTGGAGAGTGTCTTTCGTGGTAAGGAGACGATTGAAGGCTAGCCAGACGGTGAAAGAAAACTTAGGTGGGATGAATCTCTTCCATAAATTTGATAGATTTGGGCATGCCTCACCTTTTGCTCTCATGGCTTCGTAGACACGTCTAGTAATTAGCTTTCCACCCAAAGTACAGCTTTCAAGACCTAGAATGGCACTATCTCGACCCCAAAATATCTATATCCAAGAGTCTCTAATATCAAGAAGCTTCCGAACAAGATGATTGTCTCTATCTCGTCTTTGGTAGTCCCATATAGTTTGTCCTCGAAGATAATACTCATGCACCCATTTTATCCATAACGACTCAGAGTCAGAATGTAATAACCAAATCGAACGGGTAAGAAGGGCACGATTCCAAACTCTGATATCCATAAGGCCAAGTCCTCCTTCATCTTTGGGTTTATAGATTTTGTCCCAAGCAATCCGAGCAGGTCTACCCCCCAGAAGAACTTGAGGCAGAGCGAGCGGATCGTGTTAAGCACCGCCGAGTGCAAAGGAAAAGCGCGGAACCAAAAGGATTCGACCCCTTGAAGCACGGAGGTGATCAATTGAAGTTTTCCCGCGTAGGAAAGTTTCATATGTTCATATTTTTTAATGTAACTCGAGATAGCCTCTGTCAAAGGGGAAAATCAGTAACTGAGACGGTCATAGGAGCGAGAGGTATCCCCAAGTAACGTACAGGGTAAGTGCCAACTTCAAATCCGACTCTTTCCATGATCCGATCATAAACAATCCCTTTAACCTCAGCTAGGTATATTTTGGATTTAGAAGGATTCACTGATAGTCCCGAAACATCTTCCAAATGGATCAAGCATTCCATAAGGATGTTAACCGATGTCTCATCTCCTTTTGAAAGTAGTATCAAATCGTCAGCAAAAGCGAGGTGGGTAGTGTGAGTGCGGGCGCATTTCGGATAGAATTTAAAATTCGGTTCGCTCAATGTCTTCTTTAACAAACGAGACAGATATTCGAGGCAAATGATGAATAAAGTAGGGGACATGGGATCACTTTGCCTTAAGCCCCGCTTCCCACAGAAGAAGCCATGAAGCTCGCCGTTGATAGAAACCGAGAAGGAAGTTGTAGTGACACAAGCAAGAATCCATCCCACAAACTTCGGAGGAAACCCGATACCATGCAGATTATCCGATAGGAAGTCCCATGAGACTGTGTCAAATTCTTTGCGAAGATCCACCATGAGCATACATCGCGGAGAAACTCTTGCACGGTTCGAACCTCTAACCACTCTTGGGCAAGGAAAAAATTATCAACAAGATTTCGACCACTCAGGAAAGCACTTTGTCCTTTATCAATGAGATTCGGAAGTAAAGGGGCCATTCGGTTAGCCAAAATTTTGGTAATCACTTTGTAAGTAACATTTGTGAGCCCAATTGGCCTAAAGTCACCCACCTTAGGATCGTTGTCTTTCTTAGGAATAAGGGCAAGGATGGTGTGATTTGTTGCACGGAGGAGTCTACCAGTATCAAAGAACTCACGAACACAATCAACCAAATTTGTTCCCACAAGTTCCCAATTCTTTTTGAAGAAAGCCGAGGTCTAGCCATCCGGTCTCGGAGCCTTGTCATTCCCGATATCAAAGAGGGCATTACGGATTTCATCAACTTCAACAGGTTTGAGAAGCTGTACATAATGTTGATCCCCGACGAGGGATCTGTGACTCATGACCGTCGGATCAATGGGGGAGCTTGGCCGAGATGAGCCAAAGAGGTGCGTGTAGAAATCTACAAGGAGGGAGGCAACTTCTGTAAGGGATGTGGTGCTGGTGCCATCATCTCGGACGATGTAGGAAATGTTCTTTCTTGCATTATCTTGTTTGATTAAGCTGTGAAAGTATTTTGTACCTCTGTCGCCGTCAACTAAGTGGGTGGTCCTCATACGCTGTTGAAGAAAGCTCTTTTCTGCATTAAAAATGAAATTTGCACGATCCCGTAATCTGTGTACCTCTTCTTTCAAAGCAAAGTTATCAGGATTAGCCATGAGTGAGGAGATAGCCTCTTTAAAGGCCGAATTTGCAGTAGTTGTACGCTCTAGAATGCCACCATACTCAGCTTTATTCAAATCTCTTAACGGACGTTTTAAGGATTTCAACTTCTGCGCAAGTATATATTGCTTCGTACCATCAATAGACTGACCCCATAAACTTTCTACAATGCTAGCAAATCTGGGATGATCAAGCCACATGTTGAAGAATTTGAAGGGCCGACAACCATACTGAAAATCTCGAATAATCGAGGCAATAACTGGACAGTGATCGGAAATGGGTTCCATCAGAAGGAATGTGGCTTTGCATAAGAGATCTTTATCACTCCACCCATGGTTTATAAGGACTCGATCAAGCTTGGCCCAAACAGTACCATTTGTCGAAGTAAAGAAAGGACCTGTGGAAGGAGCATCGACAAGACCGTGAGATATCCGGAAATTATTTAAATCAATTAACTCACCCTTTCGAAGTGGGGCAACCTTAATTCGGTCTCCTGGAGCACAGTAGGTGTTATAGTCTCCCGTAATCATCCAAGGTAAACGAATGTTGGCCCCTATAGTGGTTAGGTGCTCCCAAAGAACTCTCCTTTGTGGTAAAGTATACAAATGGTAAAGAAACGTAACATAAAAAAATTCTTGAGTGACGTTGCAATGGACTTGAAAGTGGATGTGTTGTTTTCCAATTTCAATCACCGTACATGCCACTTTGCTAGCATCCCAAACAACAACGATGCATCCTCTACTTATAACATCAAGATTAGAAACATGATTCCAGCTTATGAAACGAGAAGACATAAAATTATCTAAACGTTCTTGCGAGAATTTAGTTTCTAAGAGGCAAAACATGGGCAAATAATTTTGTTTGACGAGCTTACAAACCGTGGAGAGAGAAGTGCCTCGATCTGCACTCCCACATAGGCCCCTGATGTTCCAAATAAGTATCTTCATTTATCAACCGAGGAGTTTGTGGGCACTCCGCGCCTCGCATTTTTATTTGATCGTTTGCTTTGTACTTTTTGCCATGGAACGGTTGATGGATCATCTGCGTTGCTGGTGAAAGTTATGGTTTCATCTTTGTCTTGCGGATGGTCAAATATGGGTTCCTGGTCATTAACATAAGTCATCGGTGTGTCAACTAGGGGGCTGATTCGGCTAGGCAAGTAGTCGGTATTATTTGAACGGACATGTTCTTTATTGGTGTTGTTCATCTCTTCTCTAATAAAAGGGGTGGGAATTTCAGATGATCTGGGGCATGCGATGGGTTTAACGGTGACTTTCTGAGATGGTGTAGAAGTGATAGGATTACCTCTAGGGCCGCTTGTTATGTCACTTGCGTTCTTGCGTAGGTTTTGAGCTGCCCTGGATGGTCGTGTCGAGGTTTCTTTCTGCTTCTCGTTGATTTTAGTTTTACCCTGCTCTGTAGATGGACAAGTAGAGTGATTGTGTCCAAATTTCTGACACACATAGCAAAACAGTGGGTAATTTTTGTATATAACAGATTGAGTATATCGCCTACCACAGGGAAGCCTCACACCAAAACTCGTAATTGGTTTTTTACTAACATCAATTTCTACTAGAATTCTAGCATACTTCATCCGAGTCTTTTCGCATGTAAATTGATCGGTAAAAAGAGACGTATCAATCTTTGAAGAAATCTTACTTAAACCTGTTTCACTCCAAATGTTGTATCCATGTTGGAATTGTTGTGAACAGATCATTTGTCAGCATGACATCTTTATCAATTCTTTTAAGCATGAGAGTTTTACCGTAAGTAATGTAGGGTCCGTTAGCTAGTACATGGAGCAGATCTGATTCGGTGAGGAATTTAAAAACTGTCCATTCTTTTCCATACGGCTGAGTTTTGAAATTAACACCCCATCTTTTGACAATAGTATCAAGAGCAATTTTCCCCGGGAACTTACCGGTGAAGCATCCGATAAGACAATGGCCCCAACTTTCGATGAACGGAACTTCATCTGCCGGATCAAGGATGATATCGACATCATATGAAGGTGGAGGGATAAATTGGAGCTTGATTCCTTTTGAAGCTAAACGATAACCTTGGAATAAGCTGGAGAATGATTTAGTAGGAATGGCGGAAGAAGGAGTTTGTGTTGTAGGAATGGCGGAAGAATTCTGAGCATTCTTATATAATGGATCCCTCTGCTCTACATTACTAGCATTATATGCTGCTGGTCCATTATTTCCATTTTTGTTACTGCTTTGAAATAGATTAAATGTTGCTTCTCCAGATAAATTACCTTCTTTATTGATATTATTAGCTCTGACATTACTTGTTTGAAAAGAAGAAAATCGGTCTTCTCCTTTGCGTTGTGCATTTAATGGGTCTGATTCTTTACTACCATTAGAGGAGTTACTTACCTTTCCCACGTTCTTTTGAAGAGAACCATTTCTTTCTTCATGTGCTTTATAAGAATTAAAGTCATTTCCATTTAAATTCAAATTCAAACTTCCTTTATTTGAACTCAAATTTATTGAACTGTTATCTTTTCCTCCATGCAAATCGTCAAAGGTTATATTTGATGAGTCCGAATTCTGCCTGCTCCCCGTACAAGGACAGATCGGTCCAACCTCTCCGGATACCGGACATATCACATGGACCGGACAGGTCACTTTGAACACTATGACCATAGGACTGTTCGAACTATGACAAAAGTACTAAAAAACCTAAACACTTCTTGACTAAGCTACTTGCTCTCCTACTTAGAGCTCATGGGTCTTTGAACATGACCCGGGTCCATTAAATATGACCCGAAAGCCCATAAGGGCCCAAACATCAGGGTATAAATACCCAACCACCTGCATTAACTATAGGTAATGAGAATTAACTGCTACCAAGCTGCTTAATTATCTCTCTACTCTCTACTCTAAACACTTAACACCAACATACTTCCTTAAAACACCAACTGAAATTACTAGCCTACCCTCAGGCGATTATTATCCACACCAAATTGGCGACCACAGTGGGAGGAGAAGGTTCTTGAATCAAGCATTCAAAACCAGCTAAGAAAATCTGTCTGAATGAATCCGGACAATCCAGAACTACCACCGGCTTTGCTCGAAGTGGTGGAAGAGAACGATGAATACACTGTCGAAGAGCGTGATAAGCTAAAGTGTGAAATAGAAGCTCTGAGGGCAGAGAAGACCAAGATGGGCGTGAAAGAAAAATCCAAAGCATCGGTTGCACATCACACTGATAACCCCAGAGAGCATGAGTCTTCGAAAACTCATGTGAGCACCAAAAAGACTCATGCCAGTTCTAAAAAGTCTCACCGGTCCAAGCCTGTGGAGAGTTCCGACTCAAGCTCAGAATCTTCTGATAGCTCTTCGGACAGCGAGGGAGTTGAAAAATCCTTGTCCTCTAGCAGCGATGAGGGTCGAACCAGAAAAAAGCAAAAGCAGATTAAAAAATATTCAAGAAAAAGAGATAGACATGGAAGAATGAAGAGGCATATTGGCAAGGGGTCATCTCATAACCGGAGGCATGTGGACAAGATGCTGATGGATCCCTTTGCTTTCCACGATGAACCAGGTATCTTTGCAACTCCCAATGAGGATACTGTGTTCAGTCGTGGAAGGAATTGGAGGCAATCTCCATTGTCTTCTAAAATTCTGTCCGGAAACCTCCTCAAGAGGTTTGACAGCACCAAAATAGAGAAGTACGATGGAAGTACTGATCCGGACAACCATCTGAAGCAATTTAAAAACTTCATGATGAACTTTGACGACGATGATAAACTACTTTGTAGGGCATTCTCCCAATCCTTTACGGGGAGTGCTCTGAAATGGTACAACAGCCTGCCTCAGGGTTGTATTAAAGATTTCGATACGTTTTGGGTAGCCTTTCGAAGGCAGTTTGTAGGGAGTAAAGAGCTGAAGGGCAATAGAGACACAATAATCCATTGTGCCCAGGAACCAAATGAGTCCTTGAAAGAATATATAAGTCGTTTTGGGAACACCAAGAATGGTTTGGCGAAGTGGCAATACCATCCCTAAGGCAAGGTTTGAACCCAGGAAATCTAGCTGATTCAGTGACCAGAAAGAAGGCCATGACATGGGGAGGGTTGCTGAATCAGGTTGGCAAACAAATAAATGTTGATGAAACAAAGAAAACCAGGGTTCACAGGCAGGTGAGGTCTACCCCAGTGGCACCAAATCCCAATCAAAATCAGTCCGGGCACAAAGCAAGAGAAACCGGACAGGGGCATGGTAGGGCAAAAGCTCAGTCACAGCCAGCTGCTCCTGCTCAAATTCAGCAATCCAGAAACAAAAGAGGGCCATGGGTGCAACCGGAGTGGTTCGCAGAGCTAAAATAAAGTGTGGCCACCATTTTTGATAAAACAAAAGATGAGGTGCATTACCGGAGACCGGCGACGCTGCAGTCTCCCAGAGAGCATCGTAACAACTCTTTTTGCCAATATCACAATGATATTGGCCATACCACTAATGACTGCATAGCATTGAAACAAGAAGTTCAAAACTTGATTGAAAGGGGAAAGCTGGGAGCTTACGTTAAAAGAAGAGGAGGCAACAGGCCTGACAACACTCACTGGGTTGGTCCAAGTAATGCTGCTTCGGAGGGGGCCATGGTTATAGTTGAAAGGTTTGACGTAGAATCTGAGTACTTGAATCCTGATCCAACTCGAAACAGAGTGGGTGCTATAGAGGAATATTCTAGATCGGTCTCCGGGCTAATTAAGTTTTTCGAGTCGCTTACAATTTTCGGAGGGGACACAATGACTACTCCTACTGCTTCTTCAAGAAAGAGGCATGTTCATACTTTAGCCTCCCAGCTAGAAGGAGGCATGACATCCTATCAGTCACCAAACTCATTCCCCTTCATTGTGGTTGATGAAGATGATTTAAGAAACATTGTTGGCCCTCATGAGGATGCTGTTGTCATAGGAGCATCTATAGGGGGCAATAACATAAGACGAATCCTGGTGGATACTGGAAGCTCAGCCAATATCTTTTTCCTAACCACTTACAAGAAAATGAAAAATCCAGCTGTAATTCAGAATTCGGACAGGTCAATCGTGGGCTTCACAGGCAGCTCAGCAGATGTGATCGGGAGTTCGAAGAAGAGGTATTATTGGGCAAGGGCCCTTTCAAGAAAATGGTCAGAATACTCTTTATTGTGGTGGATTGTCCCACTTGCTATAATGCTATTCTGGGGAGGTCTTGGCTCTCTAGGATGCATGCAGTGGCCTCAACAGTCCACCAGTGCTTGAAGTATGCTGTTCAGGGGCAGGTTGGTGTTGTCCGGAGCAACCAAAAGATTGCAAGAGAATGTTATGCCACTGCCTTGGCTCCTCGAACGCTGGGGGCAGTCCGTATCAATGAACAATAGCAGTTTGAGGGCCTTTCTAGGGGTGAGGGTGAAATTGATGACCCCAGGGAGACCCCCGGAGTGTTGATACCAGTTGAAGAGGTGGAAACACACTGTTTGGAAGATGGGAAAAGTGTCAAGATAGGGTCTAAAATGCCACCTATGTTGAAGAATGAAATGTTGAAGTTTTTAAGGAACCATCAGCACGTTTTTGCTTGGTGCAATGCTGATGTTACTGGAGTCCCATCAGAAGTGATATCACATCACATATCCGTCCGGAGAGACGTAGCTCCAGTAGTTCGAAAAAGAAGAGCTTTTTCCAAAGAAAAGGCTGATGTTATTGTACAAGAGGTTGACAGGCTCACAAAGATGGGGCACATTAAGGAATCTTAATACCCTTTGTGGACTGCCAATCCTGTATTGGTAAAAAAGAAGAATGGCAAGTGGCGCATGTGCATTGATTTCACAGATCTCAATAGAGTTTGCCCAAAAGACTTGTATCCGGTCCCCCGGATTGATCAGTTAGTAGACTCTACCTCTGGGAACAAGCTGCTTTCCTTTATGGATGCTTTCTCCGGATACAATCAGATTCAAGTAGATCCAAAGGATCAAGAGCATGCCACATTTGTCACTGACAGAGGTCTTCATTGCTACAAAGTTATGCCATTTAGTTTGAAAAATGCTGGGGCTACTTATCAGAGGTTAGTCAACAAGGCATTTGCTGATCAAATTGGAAGAAATATGGAAGTGTACATTGATGACATGATGGTGAAGAGTGTAGATGAGCAGTTGCACTTGTCCGATCTCCAAGAAACTTTTGCCAACTTGGTGAAAGTGAATTTGAAGTTAAACCCTGAAAAGTGTGTGTTCGGAGTGCAGTCCGGGAAGTTTCTAGGCTATATCATAAGTTAGCATGGAATCCAACCTGATCCGGACCAGCTCAATGCTCTATTCCAAATGGAACCTCCTCGAAACATCAAAGAAGTACAGCGGTTAACGGGGAGATTAGCTGCCTTAAACAGATTTATCTCAAGGTTTTCGGACAGGTGTGTTCCTTTCTTTCAAACTTTGAAGGGTGCAAAGGGCTTTGATTGGACCCCGCAGTGTGATGAGGCTTTCAATGAGATCAAGAAACACATATCCTCCCCCAAAACTTTGTTCAAGCCAGTCGATGGGGAGACTCTCTTTGTATATTTGGCAGTTTCAAGTTGTGCCATTAGTGTTGTGTTGGTAAGAGAGGTCGATAGTCATCCCCATCCAGTGTACTACATCAGCAAAAGCTTGATAGATGCAGAGAAGCGTTACTTGAAACTTGAAGAATTGGCATTAGCCCTGGTGATAGCTGCAAGGAAGATGAGGCCTTATTTCCAGGCTCATCCTATCATCGTCCGGACCTCTTTTCCCCTAAAAAATGTCCTTCAAAAAGCAGACATTTCGACATAGACTTTGCTCCCCGAACAGTAGTCAAAGCGCAAGCTGTGGCTGATTTTCTGGTTGAATTCCACTCCGACAGGGATTCGGAGCAAACTACTGACATAAAAGATAAAAAGGTATGGGTCGTCCGAACAGATGGTGGATCTAGCACTATGGGATGTGGTGCATGAGTATGTTTAACTTCCCCATATGGAGACAAGATGTACCAGGCTATTTGTTTTACTTTCGGGGCATCTAATAACGAGTCCGAATACGAAGCAGTTATAGCTGGGTTAAAGTTAGCCTACATTTGTGGGGCTAAGAGGGTCAAGCTGTTAAGTGACTCCCAACTACTCATCCACCATGCCCAAGGCCAATCTGAGGCTAAGAAAGAGCAACTTGTGAAATATTTACTCCTCCTCAAAAATGAAGCACTTAAGTTTAAAGATGTTATCTATGAGCACATTCCCCGGTTACTATTGGCCATCGATCATGAAAGATGTTAAGGAATTGGTGAGAAGGTGTGACCCATGCCAGAGGTACAGCAATGAAATTCATGTACCAGCCATTCCTTTAGAATCAATTTCTGAGCCCATTCCTTTTGCTCGATGGGGATTGGATTTAGTAGGGCATCTCCCTGTGGCGTCCGGAGGGCGCAAAACTATAATTGTGGCCATTGACTACTTCTCGAAGTGGATAGAAGCAGCCCCTCTAGCAGGGACAACATCAAAATTTGTTATAAAATTCATTATATCCAACATATGTTGCAGATTTGGTGTCCCACAGAAAATAACAACAGACAATGGGCCACAGTTCGACAATAGAGAAATGGAGAGCTTCTGTGCCTCAAGGGGTATATAGCATTGTTTTTCTTCACCTTTCCACCCACAAGCAAATGGGCAAGTTGAAGTGGCTAATAGAACTATACTGTCCGGTTTAAAGAAGAATTTGGAAGGGGCTGCTGGGAAGTGGCCTAGTTATCTACAGGAGGTCTTGTGGGCCTACTGGACAACACCTGGGGCTGCAACACAAGAATCACCCTTTGCCTTGGTCTATGGGATGGATGCAGTAGCCCCCATAGAGAAGACCCTCCCCTCCTTTCGTGTTCACAACTTCTCTGAACACGCTAACGAGGTGGCAATCAGAGGTCAACTTGATTTGATAGAAGAAAGACGAGTTAAAGCTCACCTTCGAGTTGCACACTATCAAGGCTTGATGAGGAGCAGGTTTGCTTCCAAAGTCAAAAGAAGAGATTTCCAACCAAGGGACAAAGTATTAAGGAAGGTCTTCTTACACACTAAAGAAAAGCTCTTCGGAAAGCTAGCCCCAACTTGGGAGGGTCCGTATATGGTTGTTGAAAGAATTAAGCCTGGAACTTATTGGTTGGAAGACAAAGATGGCAGAGTTTTAACTCATCCTTGGAATATTGAGCATCTCCGGATGTACTTGGAATAGCACTTGTGTAAATATTTACTTGTTTAAACATCCATGTAAATATTTGGGGGCATACTCTTTCCTCCCTGGTGGCACGGGGAGGTTTTAATGAGGTGTCCGGGCGGTTGAATAAAATTCGATGCCTTCTTAAAAAATTTCTAAGTGTTTTTAAAGTTTTGTCCCTTGTCATACTATCCGGACTGAAATATCTAAGGGCTATTTAAACTCTAGCCGGAGAACTTAAACACTCTCACAATACAACAACTAAAGGCTGCTTAAACTCTGGCTATCAAAATTAAAACGAACAATGAAAGAAGATGATGGTTGTACAGAACAGAGACATTCATTAAAATAAATAACTTAAAATTGCCTTGGCCTTCCAAGGACTTTTAAATGGTCAAGATACAACACAAAAAACCTGTCCGGTCGAACACCGTATACCATTACAAAAGGAGTGCCTTGGCCTTCCAAGGACTTTAGTTTGAATAAAAAATAAACAAAGTAAATCGTAAGTTAAGGTTGAGCCTTTGAAGATGGCTCACCTTCTTGCCTTTGAAGTCACTTTTCCCTTCGTCTACCTTCTTGCCTTTGGGATCGTCTTTCTCTTCATCTAGGCTCTCCCCGGTATGCTCTTCATCATCGGATGAGGACGCACTGGAGACTCCATCCTGATCCTCTTCCGCCATTGTATGATAAGGAAGGTCATCATCGTCTATATAAAGCCACAAGTCCCCTAGGTTCCTCTTCCGAAATTTTTCATGAAAGAGTAGAACCATGTCAGACCTCACCTTCTCAAGCAATAGCTCTTCGCTTTTAATCATCTGGTTGGCATAGGAATTGATCTTGGTTTGGATCGTAGCCTCTTGATCCCTTAACAAAGTGGTTTTCTCCTCGGCAACCTTGGATGTTGCATTCTCAAGAGCAATCTTGTCAGTAGTTAGGTTGGTGATAATCTTGTCCTTTGCCTTGGTCTCTTCTTTTGAGGCAGTAAGGTCTTTCTCCACACCGGACAGCTTCTTCCGGAGGTCTCTGATGGTTTCCTCTAGAGTGGCAACTTTTGTGTTGCTTTCCTCCTGATTCCTCTTCAACTCCTCATTTGCTTCCTTTAGCATGTCAGCATTGGCAGTAGCAGTGCGAAGGTCTTCGGACAGCTTTTCCTTCTCAGACTTAAGGTCTTTGATGATGTCTGCTTGACCCCGAACTTGTCTCTCCAGTGTAAGTACCGGCTGCACGTTGCTTAGCAAGGAGTGGGCTATGGTGTCCTTTTCACTAAAGACAATGAAAATCTTACCATTGAAGTTGACCGTATTGGAGCTGCTCGGAGGAATGTAAGGCCCTGCGAAGTCATCTTTGGGGAGGTTGAGGAAGTATTCACCAAGCTCACCAAGACCGGTGATGTCGACTCCATCAATGTTGAGATCTCCTCTTTCAACCTCATCGGTATGAAAGTCCCTTGGGATCTCTTCAGCATGTGTTGGGTCAGAAGGGTCAGCCTGGAAAGAAGGCTCCGGATCCTGGAGAGCAAGCTCATCTCCCTTAGCAGTCTTTTTCTTTTTGGTTGCCCGATCTGCCCCTTCACTTCCCAGTTTGCGATTCCTCTTGGAAGCCCTTGGAGGTTTTGGGAGGTCTGCTTCCTGCCTTTCGGTCTCTTGCTCCACTACTTGCAAAAGAGCAGCATCGATTTGGCTCTGGGCTGGCCCCTCCGGGTCTGTTGGAGCATCCTTCTCAGCATCAGCAGGATTAGCATCGCTCACCACCTTTTTGCCTTTCTTCTTGCCCTTCATTTTGCTTGGGGCTTTGGCCCGGCCTGGCAGGAAGAGTGTCACATCTGCTTCATGGGTCCTCTTAAGCACTGTGTCCGGAGAAGGTTGGGTGGTGAGCTCCTCCCAAGTCAGGTCTCTCCGACCTGTGGTGTTCCACAGGTGAGACCTTGCCAAGTATCCACTGGTGAAGGCAGCGTGGAATCGGTTCCCCCATTCCTCAGCAGCCCAGGCATTAATCCTGCCACAAGTAACCTGCCCGGCCTTCAAGTAATCACCGAACTCCTTAGCCAGTTCTGTTAAGACAAAAGAAAGAAAGACAAATTAATTTAAACCAACTATAATAAGGAAAAAGTAGACAAAGATTTAAAGTGGGAGACTTACGATCACTCCTCCACCTGCTTCTGAGGAGGCTTGGGTTCTCTCCGGACTTGATCTTCTTTCCGTTTTCCCAAGCGCCACTGACGAACAAAAATTGGCTCTTCCATTTACTCTCAGACTCCAATAGATCATCAACAGCTTTGAAACTGTCCCCCATATTGAAGTGGTAGAAGGGGAATTGGTGATGTTTGCAAAGATTGGCCACTGCAGCAAACTCTTCCATAGGAAGAGGGATCCCGGACAGCCTTGATACCATGATGCATGACATCAGAGTATACCAAGCGTTGGGGCTCAACTGGCTCGGACAGAGTTTGATCAGATGAAAATATCTGACAATCTCTGGGTCCAATGGGAATCTGAGTCCCCAATTAAATAGCTCCGTGAAGATGACTATTTCATTCAGCTTGCAATTCATATGAGTTTCAGGATCTATGGGAATCCTTATCTTCACATTTTCAGGGATCCCCCATTTTGTGCGCATTCGACCCAGTTCAGTCGTATGGATGAACGCATACTTGGTCTTCTGTAAGGCCAAGAGGTATTTAAGTTCGACCCTGTGAAAACAAGGCCCTACCTTCCCTTCGAGACACTATGGCAGCTCCGTATGCCTCAAGCACAGTTTTTCTTTGCCTTTATCTTTTTTGGCAGCAGCAGTATTACTTGTTATTTATTTTAGTGTAATTGGATTGACTAGTCGACCAATTTAATCATGATATATTATCAAACAAGTCGTAGAGTGCGGAGTGCACGCTTGTTAGATTACATCACGATTAGCGGGGTCAAGGGGCGGAGCAAGTCAACAGAATTTCGAAATTTAAAATTTTATTTTGGTTAAATCGGCTATTGTTGCAAGTCAACAGAATTTCGAAATTTAAAATTTGACCGTTTTATTCAAATTTCAAATTATAACCGTTTTATTACAAAACCAGTTAAGATACCCTAACTGCCCTAACTTCCAAACTGTTTTTGGTTGGTCGAATTTATAAATATGGGTTCTGTTGAAAAGAAGATCATATCATTTTCATCCTCTCTGTTCAAAGTATATATCTCTGATTTTATCCAATTTAAATTTTTGGAGAACCCCAAAAATATTTCAATAAGAAATTGTTTACAAGACTTCAGAGATTATCCGGAAACGAAACACTTTTATCTACATTACTAGTCTGACCGGAGGGCTCAGACTCGAAAGGGACTTCTTCAGCAGAGTCCTCCATTCTTTCCTCCATGATCGTTGGAGGAATATCAGTGGTAGTGGCTCGGGGAGAATTCAAACTTGGCTCAGCCTAGCTTCCGGACTGCGGGTCTTCAGTGTTTCCTACACTTCTAGTCTCAGGCTGGGGCTCTGAGGCAGAAGTCTCTCTTTGAAGTGTTGGGCTGCTGGCCTCCGGACCAGGTAGTCTTTCCCGGGGAGCTCTGATAGGCACTCCAGACCCAGAACTGCTATTTTTTGCCCCCGATTTTGAGGGAGTGTTCTTAGAAGCGTGCCCCTTAACCAACCGACTATTTCTTCGGTCGACCAACTTCTCCGGGTAATTCTCAATGTCTGATCCCATCGCTATGAAGGGTGAGGGTTTTTTGACGCTGGTGGCAGTTACTCCTGGTTCGACGATGGATTCTGATTCCTGAACAGAGGAACCAAAGATGATGGGGGAAAGGCTAGGTTGGAATAACTTTCTAGGCTTAGTGCCTTTGGAGGAAGAAGATCCTCGATCTGACTCTGCAGCAGAAGATATTGGTTTGTCGACAGGCGAAGTAGGTAACCCTGCTGCGATTCGTCTTTCCTTCTCAACTTTTTGTGCCCTCTCCAACTCAGAAAGGTTGAGCCAACCGCCTTTGATCAAAGCAGTCCTTGTTGTAAACATAAACTATCAAGAAAATCTTTGCTTTAGAGAGAGAAAGCTCTAAGAAAATATGCAGAGTAAATATGAAAGAGATAGTAAAACAGTAGAAAGTGAGTCTAAATTTATAGTAAATCTGGAAAAGGAAGTTGATTCCTAGGAGAAATCGAAAAGTCTGGCAATGATTAAAAGACGGCGCTGATGTCACCATTTGTAATTAAAGAGGTTGCTTTTCGAAGAAGGTGGGTTCGAAATTCAAGGTGAAAAGACGGCTGAAGCAACCAATCAGAGTGTGACACGTGTCCCACGAACTCTGCAAAAACCGTTTTGAATTCGTGAAGCTTTATCTGTCCGGGTAAACCCATAGACCTGTCCGGATTGAAAACTACTTCTGACGTCGGACTGTTTTTCAGGTCTCTGACAAGAATACTTGCTCAAACACCTAAAAAAGGGGCTCCTGATGAGTCCGAATTCTGCCTTCTCCCCGTACAAGGACAGATCGGTCCAACCTCTCCGGATACCGGACAGATCACATGGACCGGACAGGTCACTTTGAACACTATGACCATAGGACTGTTCGAACTATGACAAAAGTACTAAAAAACCTAAACACTTCTTGACTAAGCTACTTGCTCTCCTACTTAGAGCTCATGGGTCTTTGAACATGACCCAGGTCCATTAAACATGACCCGAAAGCCCATAAGGGCCCAAACATCAGGGTATAAATACCCAACCACCTGCATTAGCTATAGGTAATGAGAATTAAATGCTACCAAGCTGCTTAATTATCTCTCTACTCTCTACTCTAAACACTTAACACCCACATACTTCCTTAAAACACCAACTGAAATTACTAGCCTACCCTCAGGCGATTATTATCCACACCAATATTAGCTTTAAATTGAGTTGTTCCATTTCCATAAATATTCTCGTTCACATTTTTAAAAGCATTAAGTGAACCGTTACCTTCCAATGCAGTTTCTTTTTCTACCATAATTGAACTGTTACCTTCACCAGAACCGTTTCTTTTCTGATTCAAATTTTCTTTATTTACATTAATTCTTTTTTCTCGTCCATTTAAACTGCTATCATTAAGAGAAGAGAATTTGAATTTGAATTTTTCACCAGAGGTCAGCCCGTCTTTATTAGGAGTAATGACAGATTCTCCAAAGTTGAATGCAACCGATTCTTCCACTGATTTGTCTCGTCCATTACAAAACCCACTTAAATGCGCCGGCGAATTTTCGTGAACGTCGGTAGCAACATTCCGGTCATCGAAAAAGGTTCCGTTTACAGATTTTGTTACCTCTTTCGATGGAGAGTTCGCCACAATACTTTGATTTGCCAAGAACGGTTCCAGAGACAGATCTGCAAGCGTTAGAGCTAGTTGTTTATTCTTTTGTTTCTTTCTTTGCCCCAATTTTCCATGAACTGATTTCGCACCTTGCCTTAAATGGAACACCAGTAGCAGTAGTCGTCGGAGAAAAAAAATCGAAACCAGTAGAAACAGCAATCTGTTCGTCGGAGGCAGTTAAAAGTAGTTTTCCCGTTTCACGAACGGCAATGATGTTTCGATCTTTATTGATATCCTTTTGTTCATCGCTTATTTCTCGTTCATCATCACAAGTATCAGCATTGAACAACATTTCTCTAGTCACCGATGGATCAAACGGAACTAAAGTGTTAGGAGAAGCAATAACACAATCTACACTCATACTCGAAATTTTTGAAGCACTCCGTCTTCTCTTGAGTATAGTTTTCTTCTCGTCGGCCGGAACTTCCTGAACATTAACTTTTGCTAGATCCTCCAATTAAGAAATTAGAGATCGAACAACATTCTTACCGGAAACTTTTGAATCACTTCGTCTTTGAACATTTTTTGTCTTCTTACGAACCAGAACTCTCTCAATATTATCTTGTGGTGAATCTTCCATTTAAATAGAAAAATTTATAATAATCATTCCAGCTTATAATATGAACGGAATCTGGATTAATCTACCGTAAGGTCGTCTGATTCATCAAAAGCATAAATCGTCCAGAAAAGCTTTGTTTATTCTTGGAGAAGATGTATGATTCGGAAGAAACAGTAGTGGTTAGTGTAAAATCAAGAAGAAAATTAGGTTGAGAAAGGAGGAGGAGAGAGAGTCGGTGAAAAAACATCTCGAAAGAAGACAGAGTTGAAGATTGTGCTCCAACTTTAGGTTGTGGATTAACAAGTTAAACTTGTGTCTCTCTGCAGTTATCTTCGGTAATTAAATTAAAAACATCTGTATTTGCTTAATGAATAATAAAATTTAAACTTAGAAAAGCAAAATAAAAATTATGATTTATAGAGGTCTATTTGCTTTGAAATTGAACTTTACAACTCTTTATCTTAAGATAAAATATAAATAAACCAATGTTAATATTTGTAACTAATGAATAGTAATATAAGACATGTATCAAAGCTTAAATTTTGAGAATTAATAACATAAAGACATAATAAATACCTTAGTGTTTGAAGCTTGTAGTTAGAGTTGTCTAATTAATTGGTAAAAGAGAAATTGTTCTAAAAAATTGTACCTTATCAAAATTATATATATTTACATTATTTTTTAAATTAATATATTTATATATATTAAAATAAAATAGATTATTATTTTATATATAATAAAAAACAAATAATAAAAATTTAATTTAACTTAAAAGACGTTAATCGACTGGGTCTCGAACCCATGACCAGTACGAATGTATTACTAATCATGTAATTTAATAGAAGCAGGTGGGTCATGGAACCAGGTGGATTCCTAGGACCCACCTGCCTCCGCCTACAGTCTCGTGTGCTTGTGAAGGCATATAATAATAAGGGTCAAGCTATATATACCCAATTTGGGTTTAAGTATACCCAATTTTGAGTATACCCAAAGATGATCTAAGTATACCCAAATTTTGACAAAAATACCATTTTCTAGGTATATAAGGTTTTTTTTTTTTTACTAATCTTATCCACCTCATTTTTTCTCTTACACTCTCTAACTTCTCTCTAAAACCTTCAAGTTCTCTTTAATTTATCCGGCGAACTAAAATCCGGCGAACTAAAATCCGGCGAACTAAAATATAAAAACTTAATCTTAGTATCAAAATTTATGGTTATGGTTGAATTAGGTAAAAAATCAGAATTTTAAGGTGTTTGGAGGCCATTTTCAGGCCGGAATTCGACCGGGGAATGGCCATTTGCGAAGGCTGAGCGTACCATAGGTACAGGGGGGCGTACCGGTCGGTACAGAGTGTACCATAGGTACAGAGGGGGTGTACCGGTCGGTACGCCCCCGTACCTATGGTACGCTCAGCCTTCGCAAATGGTCATTTTCCGGCCGAATTTCGACCGGAAAATGGCTTCTAAACACCCGAAAATTATGATTTTTTTAGTAATTAAATTTTTAATTTTTTTTAAAAAAAAAACTTTAAAAAAACAAATTTTGATTTTGTGTTTTCATTAGAAGAAGTTTAAAAAAATTAAAAAGAGTTTGAATGTTCTTGAGGCAACTTTGAATGTTAAAGAACAATTTGAAGAATTTCACAAAATTGTAGTAATATGGGGTTTGATCTAGTAGAGAGTTGTGTTTTTTTTTGTATATATAATCAAATAGATTGTTTTGTGAATTGGGTGTTTTTTTTTACTTAGTGGCAATTCGGATATTAAATGAAATTTCAAGGATTTTTTCGTCCTAAAAAAGTCAAACAAAAATCAACTGCGTTTTTTGGGTATACTTAAATCACATTTGGGTATATATAGCCATACCCTAATAATAATTAAACCTACGTCTATTTCAGACCAAAACAGACAAGCCAAAATTCAGACCTCGATCACCTTAGTAACCAAGGCTTGACACCTTTCAGTTCAAAAAACTCTCGAATAGAGCAAAAAGGCATTATATTTTTTGAAGGTTTATTATATTTTGTTGAAATATTTCATGTTTCAGTTTCTTTTTAAATTAAGCAATATTTCAAAAATCTCAAACTTCTCAATGAACATATTGAGATAAAACAAAAATAAGAGAAACTGATAAGTAAATCAGTAACCCAAAGATAAGTTTAAAATATAATGGTTCATGTACCCCAAACAACCAGAACGATGCTAACCAAAAATCACTTCAAAAATCACTTTGCTCCTTTTTTTACAGCAGCTTTGGTGACCTTAGCACCGGTTGGATCTTTTTTCTCAACAGCTTTGATAACACCAACAGCGACAGTTTGTCTCATGTCCCTAACAGCAAAACGACCAAGAGGAGGGTACTGAGCAAAAGTCTCCACAACCATAGGTTTGGTAGGTGTCATCTTCACCATACCAGCGTCACCATTCTTCAAAAATTTAGGTTCTTTCTCAAGCTCTTTACCAGACCTCCTGTCAATCTTGGTCAAGAGTTCAGAAAACTTGACCGCAATGTGGGAAGTGTGGCAATCGAGCACAGGAGCATATCCTTGACCGATCTGACCTGGGTGGTTCATGATGATAACTTGGGAAGTAAAGGAAGCAGCTTCCTTGGCAGGATCGTCTTTGGAGTTTGACGCAACAAATCCACGCTTGAGATCCTTGACAGCAACATTCTTGACATTGAACCCGACATTGTCACCTGGTAGAGCTTCGAGAAGAGCTTCGTGGTGCATCTCAACAGATTTAACCTCAGTGGTCAGACCAGTAGGGCCGAAGGTCACCAGCATACCAGGTTTAATGGTACCGGTCTCAACACGACCCACTGGCACAGTTCCAATACCACCGATCTTGTAGACATCTTGAAGGGGAAGACGGAGTGGCTTATCCGAAGGTCTCTTGGGCTCTGAGATTGCATCAAGAGCCTCAAGAAGGGTGGGGCCCTTGTACCAGTCCAGGTTTGTAGACCTCTCAATCATGTTGTCACCCTCAAAGCCAGATATGGGGACGAATGGAATTTTGTCAGGGTTGTAACCGACCTTCTTCAGGTAGGAAGACACTTCCTTAACAATTTCATCATACCTAGCCTTAGAGTACTTGGGTGTGGTGGCATCCATCTGCAAAAATTACATCAAACCAGTAAGCAGACATCAAAAGTCATAAAGATAATATAAACCATAGCTCCATAGAATTTCAAACCCAAGAAGCTAACCTTGTTGCAGCAGCATATCATCTGCTTGACACCAAGGGTGAAAGCAAGCAAAGCATGCTCACGGGTCTGACCATCTTTAGAGATACCAGCCTCGAAACCACCAGTGGTGGAATCAATAATAAGAACGGCACAATCAGCCTGTGAGGTTCCAGTAATCATATTCTTGATAAAGTCGCGATGACCAGGAGCATCAATGACAGTGCAGTAGTACTTGGTGGTCTCAAACTTCCAGAGGGCAATATCAATTGTGATACCACGCTCGCGCTCAGCCTTGAGCTTGTCCAACACCCACGCATACTTGAACGACCTCTTGTTCATCTCAGCAGCTTCCTTCTCAAACCTCTCAATGACACGCTTGTCAATACCTCCAAGCTTGTAGATCAAGTGACCAGTGGTTGTTGACTTTCCCGAGTCGACATGGCCAATGACCACAATATTGATGTGAACCTTTTCCTTACCCATGGTTTGAATCTAAACTGAAAAAAGCACGCATCACAAAAAATATCCAATACAAAATAGTTGCGACAACTAGAACAGAAGAACAGAAGGGAGTTAATCAAAGCAGTGAGGTGAAGTGATAGAAGCATTTTGTTAATTAGAGTTTTGATGAAAAATACAAATTAAAAACCCGCTATTGGAGTTGCACCGATTTCTACCACAATGTAATGTGGTGCTCTAACTTCTGAGCTAAGCAGGGTTGAGGGCAAAAAAAAGAACCTTCTCTCAATCAAGCATTGAATTAAAAACTTTCAATAGGTTTTGGTAGAAACCAAGAGAAGTTAATCAGTCTGCTGAGAGAATTGGCGCATGAGAAAGTAATATTATTGCATGTTTCAGGGTATAAAACAAGACTTCTGTATACAAACAGAAAGAACACATAACAAAAATAAGTCCAAACCAAAATGGAGAATTCAAACAAATTTCAAACTGAGACAGATAAAATGATAAACAAATTCTATTGAATTTGGGCCTAAATCACGATCATAAACAAATTGATCACAAAAACAGAAGGAAAGAAAGAGCAAAATGCCACAGTGAAACAATAAGGCAAAGATAGGACTTAAAAAACAAAATGACAATCTTTGATTTGTAAGTACAAACTATGACAAGCTTTAACACTATCAGTAGATCAGACAGAGAAAATACTAGTAGACAATATAATAAATCTTAATGATAAACAAATAGACACAAAGAAAGAAAACGCGAAAATACATCAAACAAAACAATCTCGATCAAACTCAAAAAACAAATTACCACCTCCATTTTGCGATAATAAATAGGCAAAGACTGATAAAATATTCAACAAACAAACACAAAGAGAAAAACAATAAAGGTAGAGAGAGATAGATGAACCTGTAAGCAGAAAAGAAAGGAATTCTCTGCTGCTCCCTTTAAGAAATTGTGGTTTCTTTGTAGAGGGACAGACTGCAAGACGATGAAGAAAAAAATAAAAGCTGTGCTTTTATATGCACTGTTAGGGTTGGTATCCAGTAGGGTAGGGTTTTGTTTTCCACCGTTGGATTTCTCGATTTAAACTAGGTAGATATAGTATATCTATTATAATTTTGCATTAACACTTATCTAGAACAGAAATTAAAATAAAATCAAATAACCAAGACCTCCTGTGAATATAAATAAAAAAAGCTTGCAATTAAATTACATCCAATTTTGTTTTCCCCTTCAATACCCTTGGACTGCATATTTGTATCACATCATTCGTAAAATTTTGAGTTTTGCATCAATTGCTAGCTACCACTAACCTTTGTCTGTGTAGCCGATACTGTGTGTCACTCCATGTAATAGTAGATACTAGATACAAATTAATTGACCTACTTGAACCAAAACTTATAGCCCTAAATAATAAATAGTTGTAAGCAACTATTTTAAACATAAGGAAAAGAAAAGGTACCTGAGACTGTAGTTGGGAAAAGACCTTAATGTCTATTTGGGTTCATAATCTGCGAGATAAGTGTCATGCCGTCCCAATCTGTAATAGCCAAGCTCCGACCACCCAGGCTCGTACTAATCCCACCATAAGCCTCACCATTATAACTAGTTGCCATGTCAGCATCCTTTTTTCCTTTACAAGTAGCAACATCAAATGCACCATCCGAGTATGCCAATCCAATTTCCATTAATCAAGATGGCTTTTCTTATGCCAATGTAAGGCTTATTCTGCAAAGCTCACTTCTTCTTTTGCTAGTGTCGGCTTTGATGCTGGTCATGCACATCAGACTTCAACCGAACGACCCGAACGAGTGAGCATCGGATTTCTCTGGTAGTTGTTGGCGTCTCAAGTAGTCCGGTTCTAAGTACCAGAAACTACACTTGACAGCAGTGCTGACATAAGTGTGTTGTACGGCATGACCTCTTTTCAGCAATTCAATGTCAGAAACTTTGGCTACTCACTTCTAGTCTAAGAGAATATTAGTTGCTTTGAAGTCACGGGAGGTTTCTGGGTTTTGTATAGATGCTCCGTAAAGTTTGGTAACAAAGATCATTTTGGAGTTATCTTCGCAGTACCAGATTAATGAGACGAGGTGGTAGAGGCTAAGTTTCGAAAGCATCTCGATCTTGGTGATACACACCTTGGTCAGACATTGGGTTTCCACGTTTGATCGTCACTTTAGTCGTCAAACCGTCGATTTCTCCTCTGTAGACTTTTCCAAAACCTCCCGCACCAAGGATTAAGGGTTCATCGAAATTTTTAGTTGCGGCCTTGTTTTCGGTAAAAGAGAAGTGCCGGCAGATATTTGACGGTAGCATGGAAGTCTGACTTCCTCTAGTATTAACAAGAACAAACCCACCACAAACAGATCCAGCTATAACCGATTTTTTGTTTCCATGACTTGAAGGAGTTAAAGCATTTGACGGATCATTACTTTCTATTTAGAACCTGAGACTGGATTCAATACTGCTAGATTACTTCTGGTATCACTAAACTTTGAATCTCTTTTAAGTTTGAATCATAATACTACGGCTTAGTAGTCATATCCAGATGAAGACCGAGCCACAAGTTGTGCTCTGGAGTTCCAGACTGAGTAGTTACAATGTACGCTTTAGTAAGCACGACTCTATTAGTCCCTGGCCGTGCAATGATGATATGAGCCTTCTCAGCTGTTTGATTATTTATGAATAAAATAATCTTTAGTAAATGATTTTTGATTCGCTAGGCTTTTTGATTCATCCTACTTTCTCATTTCCACTATCTTCTGCACTTTCCTGCAACTGCAATAAGAACTCAGGGTTCCAAAGGACATCACCAATTAGCTCCGACCACCGAGGCTCGTACTAATCCCACCAGAATTCTCACCATCATAACTAGTTGCCATGTCAGCATCCTTTTTTACTTTACAAGTAGCAACATCAAATGCGCCATCCTACTTTCTCATTTCCACTATCTTCTGCACTTCGCTGCAACTGCAATAAGAACTCAGGGTTCCAAAGGACATCACCAATTGATGGCCGATCAATGCTTTGATCAGCCACATGCTTGATCGTGTTTCAGCAAAAACTAAAACATTATTGTCCGATATTACTTTACGATAAGGATGTACAACCTAATCGAGATTGCATTTCCTATGGCAATGGCTGGCTTATTCTACTAAGCTTACTTTTTCTTTTGCTAGTGTGGGCTTTAATGCTGGTCATGCACATAAGATTTCAAATAACGACCGAACGAGTAAACACGGATTGGCGTCTCAAGTATTCCCGTTCTAAATACCCGAAACTACCCTTCACAACAGTGCTGACATGCGTGTGTTCAAACGCTGGAGCTCTTTTTAGCAATCCAAAGTTAAAAGCTTTAGGTACCCACTTCTTATCTAAGAGAATATTAGTTGTTTTGACGTCGCGGTGGATGATAGTGTCTTTGGCACCTGGAGATAATGTGAACGACAAGCTGACCTAATGTATATACTATCTAGAGCCTATGCCTCTACAAAAGAGGAGCTTCTGGGTTTTGTATAGATGTTCTCGTAAAGTTCAATCAGCTATCTGATCGTAAACAAGGTTCATTTTGGAGTTATCTTCACAGTAGCAGATTAATGCGACGAGGTGGCAGAGGCAAAGTTTTGAAAGCATCTCGATCTTGGTTTGGAACTCATGCACACCTTGGTCAGACATCAGGTTTCCACGTTTTGATCGTGACTTTAGTCTCCCTCCATCGATTTTTCCTTGTAGACTTTTCCAAAACCTCCAGCCCAAGGATTAAGGGTTCGTCGATATTTGACGGTAGCGTAGAAGTGTGACATCCTCTCGTATTTAAGTTTGCCGATCCAGCAGAGTGTGCATTTCCTTAGAGGGAAAGAGGAAAGTGGTCTGGATTGTGCATTACTTCCATTATGCCCTTCCCTTGCCTACAACAAGGGTGAGCAGCAATTAGACAGATATCAATGATCAAAAGAACAAAACTAAATCGATGCATAGGTTCAAGGATTCATTAATGGCTTTAATCAAAAGAATCCAACCTAAAAAAGCAACAAAAACCAACACATAGATCCAGATTCTATAATACTATAATAGGATATCCAAAAGAGGTAAAACGAAGAGTATGTACGACGACCGAACAAACTACAAGCTCGATAAAGAAGTGAATCTATGTAATTGCCTAATTTAAAGCTACAATCTGCCTAATTTAAAGCTACAATCTGCTCACAGTGAACTCTAAACAAGCTTGAATCTATGAAAAAGAATACAAAAATTTGAAGCAAGATCGAGAGACGAGACTTCACCTACTGAATTTGAACAGGAGAGACGACGGTGTATAGTGAACTACTTCACTTCGTCGTCTTCAAATGAGGTTAAATCTGTGATCGGTAATATATGGCGAAGTCAATTCTAAGACCAGCTGCAGGGCGGGTGAATAATGCGCATTATTCATCCCACGTGACACTACTCCGGTCTCTACGGTTTTTTTTTTTTATAAAAATTATTTTATAGAAATATTGGTTAATAAAAAAATATATATCATTATTTTTTATTTTTTAATATTTACAAGTAGGGATTTGGTAGGTTTGTTTCGGACACCAAAATATTTTGGTATTTTATTTATTTTATATTTTTAAAATAATTTTTGAAATATTTTAATAAGTTAAAAAATAAAAAAATTATACCATAATTTATATTTTCTCGAAATCTATAAATAGATATTTGGTTTATTTGATTCGGACAACAAAAGTTTTTTAAAATATTATGATGCGAGAGAGAATAATGGTGGGTATGCTAAAAGATGAAATATGCTCTCCTGCGTGGAGTTAGAATTTTTGAAGAATTATTTGAGAATTATGTTGAGATGACACTCATGTGGCGCACTTTTAGGAGATGAACATCCCCACTGGTGCGGGTGGTCTAATAAATTAGTCCCAGATGGTATAAGACCACCCGCAACAGTGCATTTTTTGATGAATAATGCGCATTTTATAAGGCAGCAGCGCATTATTCATCTCATGTGGCTACTCAACCATGAACCCGGGTGCAAAAGATGAACCCGAGTTCATCTTGCCATAGCCAACTGCAGCTTACCACATGGCACGCTCATTATTCATCCCATCCCATGTGGCACCTCAAAGATGAACCCGGGTGGAAAAGATGAATCCGGGTTCATCTCTGTCATAGCCAATTGTAGCTTCCTACATGGCACGCTGCAGTCGCTACTTTTTTTTCTTTTTTTATAAAAAATCATTTTATAGAAACATTGGTTAGTAAAAAAATAAAAAAATTATACCACTATTTTTTATTTTTCGATATCGACAAGTAGAGACTTGGTTTGTTCGATTCGGACACCAAAATATTTTGAGTATTTTATTTATTTTGTATTTACAAAATGATTTTCGGAATATTTCATAAGTTAAAAAATAAAAAATATATATATTATGATTTATATTTTCTCGAGATCTATAAATAGAGACTTGGTTTATTTGATTCGGACAACAAAAGTTTTTAAGATATTATGATGCGAAAGAGAGAGAAAATGGTGGGGTATGCTGAAATATGCTCTGGTGCGTGGAGTAAGAATTTTTGAAGAATTATTCGAGAATTATGCTCAGATGGCGCTGATGTGGCGCACTTTTAGGAGATGAAATATCCCCACTACTACAGGTGGTCTAAGTTATTTGAGTTTACCCGCTATACTACTATTGCAAGTTAACTTTCTTTTAAGTTTATCTATTATTATTTAGTTATATTTTTTTCCATTAAATATTTTATTATATTATTTACACGTCGTTTTCCAGTCATATGAGGTATTAGAATATAGTTCTTCGTGCAGAAGATATACATTATCGCTTATCCATTACGGATGATGAGCATTGTAGAGGGATACATGTCTGACTGAGTCCACATAAACCTGGATATAAGAAGGGAGATCTGGTTCGATACACTTGACGTGAGAGTGCTTGGCTAGACTGGCGACAACACTTATTTCCCGAGAAGCGCTTGACCGTTACCGTCGATATTTACAAGAAATCGACGACGAACACATATTGGAGGTACCTGCCTGAGTATGGTTGATATGTGATCAACCCACCCCCGCGCATTACCGACGATAGACTGTTGGAGGCAGTTCGGTCTTTGGTCATGTTGCATATCCGACGAGATTTAGAGGGTGCACTACAGTGAGGAGATCAAGTTTTGCAGTGTTTTTCTCCTTGGCTAGTTGTCCTTCTTATTGGACTTTTTTTAGTCATTCTAGGTTGATCTATGATTTCCTTTGTGTTTATGTGCTGGTATCGCATCGGACAATTAATTGCTCATTTGAATATGTACTTCGTTATTATAATTATAATGTTATTATGTTTTCATCCGTCTTAATATTTTGTAATGCATTGTGAACTTATACTCCCAGCTGCCCACAAACGTAAAACTTATACTCGAAACTAACCTTAAACATTACACTAAATTTAATTCATAACCATTAAAAACCTAATTAGACTCCTTTCATTACCACAAACCTAACAAAAAACTTAACTTTTCCTCTAAACTAAGCTACTAATTTTCCTTAGCACAAACATAAAAACTAAAAAAAATCAATACGAGTAAAAGTAACCATCAACGATAAAAAACCTAAAAAAACTAAGGCAAAAATATTGGAATAAAAAAATTACAATTCTTTTGCATCATGGGTGCTTAGTCATGAGAACCAATGGTGGACACTACTCTGCACCCATGGTGCAAACAGGTGTGCACCATCGCTTGGGCCTACTATCCACCATTGGTTCATAGTACCGGTAGCAGAGGGTGCTTGTACCCATCAGTACACGCATACCAGGCCGATGGTGTCAGGCACCGATCAATGCTTAGTGCACGCTCAATTCTTTCCGCCAATCTACGGTGCTAATTTTTTCCCAAAAAAATCTTGTTTTCAGTTGACACTGTAATTGAATCCCGCTAAATTCTTTCTGTCAATATAAAAAGTAACTCTTCTATAAAAGGCCACTAACTAGGCTTATTCTAAACACACAATTTCAACTACTCTCTTACAATTTGCATCAATATAGGGTGGAGCGTGTTTAACGATGCTCATCTACTCAAAGCTACAAAACATGTGAAGTTTACTCAGTCAGATGATAATACCGATGGTTTTTTTTTATGAAGTATTACATATGATGTATTTCATGTATAGTGGCATGTCTACGGCTACACAAATGTCTCCCCTGCGTAGCTGTGAAGATGAGGCGACTAGGTACAGGTATATCACAAGTGGACCAATGTTTTTGGTGTTTAACCAACCACCACATATTATGAATGAAGCATCCAAATCCTTTGGTTTAATAGTCACAGATTATTTTTCTAAAGAAATGGTGCAATACGTTGAGGATCAAAACGTCTTGGAGGAGCAAACACTGCATAGTCTTACCGACAACGGAGGCTATGATTTCGATTGATTTTGTATTATATCTTTGAGTTATGTAGCGTTGTTTTGTCTTTTATTATGTATTTTAATCACAAGTCATCGTTGTTCCTTTTATAAATTTTATAAGATTATGAAATTATAAGTTTTCATTGTTCCTTTAGTAGTTAATTGTTTTATCATCAATATAACAACAAACACAATATATTAACTATGAAAAAACATACTAAGTAAGAACACAACATAACTCGTAAAAATGAAGTACAAAAAGTTAGAAAAAATATATATAAATTATTAAATAACATTAACCAATTAAACAAATTCATCCAGATCCGTTACTTCTGAGAATGAACTAACTGGCTTTCGACCTTCGAGCTCCACATATGTCTTGTAGCGATTAAGTATTGGTAAATCCCAAGTTGAAGCGTCATCGTTGTCCAATGCATTCCATGTAGGATGTATACGTGCGCGGGGAAAATTAGCGGTAACGACTAGCTAAGAATTAAACTATGATTGTTCAGATTTAGTGTATTAAATAACATAAATATGAGACAAACGACTTATATTGACGGAACTATTAGTATCAACAAAATTAAACCCAATTTCACGTCTTTTGGACATCATACATGGTGCACCTCGTAAGGGTAGAAAAGTTTTGTTGCAATTGTAAGATCCCACAAGTGATACCAAATGAACAATGCATTGGAACCTTGTTGTAATTGTTATATCCATCTCGCGCATTGTCATCCAATATTTGGTTCCAGCTGGTGTTTCATAATAGTTTACTTTCAGCCACCTTCAGATATTCTTATTTACTGTTATATATCTTGCTATAAACCGCATAATTATCCATTAGTTCGTCGTAAATTTTATTCGTAACAACTTGTCAACCTTCTTCATGAACATATAACCCAAATGAAATTGCTCAATACCCACAATGGTCATCTGGCCTAACATCGTTTATACAAGATATAAACGAAATGACGTGTGCCGGAAACCAGCGCAAAACACCTTTTGGATCGTCTATCAGTTGTTTCTCACCAACAACAGAGCATGGTATGTTATTTCTAGCAAGCGATGCGATGGAAGAAGTACGAAGTACTTTAGGAACATCTGCACAAATTGTATTCACACTTGGAACTGCTTTACCGGCAGTCACTTTTGGAGTTTTAAAGAGTTTTGGTACCAACGTTTCGCTAGCCTTATCAGCATCCTCCACATGTTCCCAGTGACATTTATCTCTTTTAGTGGATGATGCATCAACAACAAGTTTTTGTTTCACATGTGGACGACGGCGGTGTTTCTGTTTCTCCAGTACGGAGGATGTCTCCGGATAAACAATTTTAAACTATATATTTTAAATATGTTTTGTACGACTTTCATCTTTTGTATCCATAACATCAATTAAAAGTTTTTCCAAATCATATTTGAGAATCTCCATCGTTTTTCGATTTGTACCGGGCTGTATTTCTAACATTTTCCAATGGTCGTGAAACTCTTCTAAATATGCAACTTTTCTATTATTGTGCCACTCACAAATCTAGTGGTAGCACGGTATACCGTGTGTAGATCTTATCGAGCATATGCAAATGTCATTGCTTGTATCGTGTTTAATATCCACCCAATCTTTGATAGTGATTTTCTCGCAATCTTGCACACTTTCTAATTTAGTAAAAAAGAATTCCAACACCGTGTGGGAAACCTTGCCTTGAATTTCATTAATACAATTGTGAGAAAATTTATGGTGTGCTATGTAACGACTCTTTTCAAAAAAAATATCTAACTGAAAAATGTTGTATTTCGACAAATGAATGCACTGTTGCCCAAAATTACTCAAATTTTAGTTTGCTCGTACGTAGGTAACGCTTCAAGTTAGAATGAGCGCTCTTGTCCCGGTTTGTCGTGTAATGTCCCAAATGCATAAACTTTGTCGTTTTCCAAACAAAGAATTTATTATTCTATTTGTTAAGCCATGTATTTTCGGTGTATTTGATTGCAAGAGGATATTCTTTGTAGTCTAGTTGCATCTCAAGTCTAGCGTGATCGAATTCAATTTATGATATCGCATACACTATCTTCTTCCAAGCAGAAACAAACTTAACATGTTCGATTTTCATAGGGAAATACTTCTTTGTATTCCCCTGAACATTTTGGTTTATGTGCCAGCGGTATAACATATGTGTTATCTTTGGGAAGACTACTTCTATGGCGTTCATCAATTCTCTATCATTAAAATCACAGATGGTTCTTCAATCCCGTGAGCGGTAATCAATAACTTCAAACATTCTAACACACATTTGAAGCTGTTTAATTTCTCACCAGACATGAAAGAAAAACCAGTACAATACATCAAACCAGTAGACTTTACGCCTACTATCTCAAACAATGGCATACAATATCTTATGATTTTGTACGTGTTATCCATGATCAACAATATTGGAAATGTCCATAACAAATCAACACCAGATAGATGCCCAAAAAATATATCATTAATATTTTCCCATTGTCTTCACCAGATTTATGTCATTCGTAATAATTATGCATCTTAAGCTCTCCCAACAAGAACTGTAGTTGTGACCTGCCCGTCTTCTTCAAAACCCGATTTTTCTTCTTAGCATTGTAGATAGTGCGCATAGAAGAAAAAAAATATATTCATTTAATTTCTTAACACCGTTCAATATTTCTCTGAGGAATGTTCCCATATAGGTCGACCGTTCAACAAATTCCATCTCATCTTCGTTTAAACGGAATGCGTAATCAATGCTTAATCAATGCTTCTTGTGTATAATACTAGGTCGTGAAAATACATGAGTGTAGTCGGTAGTGAAAGTTTCCTCAGATCCATGTGCAACATCCACTCCCTAATTAACAATATCAAAACATAACTCGTAGTTAGAAGAATAAAAACATAGCTTAGATATGTTAAAATATAGGGCCAATAATGTAATTGTTTTGTGGTCATGCACCACCAGTTCAAGGGCTCTAAACCGGTGGTGCATGGCCACAAAACCGGTGGTCATACACCACCAATAACACAGGTGTAAGACACCAAAACCGGTGCAAAAACGTCTACCCACCATCAGTTCCAGGGGCTACAACCATGGTGCAATCGTAACCAGAGACCGGATAGATTTTTCATTACATTTTCCGAAGATTTATCCTCCTTCTCCGACGACTCAATCTCCTTCTTCGACGACATATGCTCATCTCACACCTCTGGCGACATCAACTCCTCCATACTAATCTTTAACTCCAGCTCAATCATGATCAATGTTTTGTTTTTATTCAAAGTGAGTATGAATGTTCTTGAGAGTAGTTTGAATGTTCAAGTTGATTTGGAAGATTCTCACAAAAAATATCATTATGGAGTTTGATCTAGTAAATGGTAGTGTGTTTTTTTGTCAAGTTAGCCAAATGGAGTATTTTGTGATTTGGGTCTATTTTTGATATACTTAGTGTTTTTTTACTTTATGGTAGTTATATAATAAAATAGAAGTTCGATGTTATTTTTATCCAAAAAAATTAAAGTAAAGTCAACTGCATTTTTTGGGTAAACTTATACTAGATTTGGGTATGTATAGCTCCACTCATTTAGTCTATTTATTTTAAAATGTTGGTTTCTTTTGTATAAAGTTAAGAAATTTATTAGAATATGAGTACATGCCCAAGCAAAGTTGGGCTTACGAAGAAAACCAAATTAGGTATAGAGTAATGGATACAAAAACGGCCCTAAAACTTTTCATTTGATTTTCAATGTTGGTTGTGATATAGGTAAATTTAATTTCAGCGTGCCTAAATCATGTCCCTTAAAACTACAAATTGTTCGAAGCTAAAGTTATCCAAAGCTTTTAAGCTAATCCAATTTATTCCAACAATATTTTTATAGTGTTTTTGTCAAACAACATGAGCCATGTTTCGCTCATCCTCTTCAACGCTGCAGATGTATGCATTTATGTTGCATGTATAGATATATTACACTGGAAACATAGATAATTGTTTGAGGTTTGATATTGTCTTGATTTATTTTGGAAATTTCTTAAATGACTTTTGTTGCAATAAACATACCGCTAAGATGAAGGTACGGTCGAAGGCCTGACATGAGGATGCTCGACCGAATGAGGCAGGAAAAATGCTTCAATCAGGTTCCCTTCGGTCGCACCGCATAGTTCAAAGACGTTGCGGTCTGTGCATCACCGTAAGTATAACATCGTAAGAGGTCAAACGATTTCAGTATTGTCGAGGAACCTACTGCTGAAGGTTCATCTTCATTGGATAATGATAGAAATTCAGATACTAATGAAGCGCCTTTAATTCGGGCTCAAGCGCTTTCGGGTCCTACCAAAGCATCGGATAGGAAATTCGCACATCTTGATTGTTTTAACCCTATAAAGAATTTGTTCTTGACCCAGAACAGTGTTGCAATATTTTCGGACTACATGTAACAAAATTCATACAACATTTTTTTCTTCAAGAAGTTGAGTTTCAACACCTTATTGTTCTAATTATTTATTTAATTTGGTTTCTACGACCCGATAATTGGATTATAATAATCTATTTTATTTACGTATTTTCAGTCGTAGCAGGGTGGTTTGGCTACCGAAATGCAAGAACTTGGTTCACGTCATAAAATTGTTACCGTTAGGCTCTAACTAACTTTCGGTGTATTTTATTTCTTTCGGATAATCTTTGAAGTCATTGAGTATTTTGGCATGATTGATATTGAGCTAGAGTTTTGTGTCTGAGAACATCATGTTATTTCACAACTTTATAAATACATCAGGGACTTTTTTGTCGTTGATGATTTTTTTTTATTTTAGCTAGGACGTTCGTGTTAATGTGCCATCAACAAAACAAGTAAGTTACTTTGGAGAACACTTGATCAACCGTTTTAACCAACGCTAAGTCATTATCCGTAAAATTAAAGGATGATTGTTCGATGAAGTGAGTTACCATCAATAATTGCAAGATTTCTAATACATACTTGTAGTTGTCAAGTTTCTTCTTGGACATAAACGCAAATCCGATGTAGAAAGTTTTATCAGTACAAGTGGCTCCAACGACCTCATAAAATAGAATCCCGTACTTGGTCGTCTTGTAGGTATTATGTATTATTAAATGTCCGTAGAAAATCTAAGTTAACCGGGTGTATGAAGAAAATTTCACTTATGATATCCCTCCCGTCAGCGACCGATCTATGACATTCGAAATAATCTAACAATTTAAGTTCACCTAGTACATATTGCATCTACGAGCGATCGTCTTTATTGACCTTGCATTATTTTAGTTTAATATTGTATACAGTGCGCAAGCAAGACAAATTATTAGGGTTCATCTGTTTCATTGCGCCTAAAATTACCCGATGAGTGGATCCCATGTTGGAAGAACTAATTAAAAATTCCAACTCTTTCTCTAAAGACTGTCTTGAATAAGAATGAATTTCATTTTATTTGTGTTCTCATGATTATGAACCCCGCACACGATCTTAAATGAAAATTCATCGTCTTTTAATATCTCTTTTTAAGGTTAAAAGGGATTTTTCTTTTCTTGGTTTTGGTAGAATTTCTATTTAGATCATTTGGTTCATTAGTTTCGTGACATATCAGATCTCTCGCATCTTTTCGCATCGTCGTGACGTCGTACTACAACTACTAGTTTGTTGGCTTTTGCGATTTTCTAACCCGGTCAACCAAGCCTTGCTGCATATAGTTGGATTTAGTGGTAAACACATCATTATAATCAAAATATAGAGCCTTATGTATTCCGTACGTATCTTTAACATCGAAATCATCTCCCGTTAAACCGGTATTCTTAACATCGGAATCCACTCCCGCAAATCTAGGTCCTTTAAACTCTTACAATCACAAATTATTAGAAATTCAATTATTAAATAAGAAAAAAAATTAGGGAACATTGTCGGCGTGCACATGCTTACACAACCGGTCTAATTCCCCGTCGGCGGTGTAAAAATAATACACCGCCAGCATGAAAATACACCAGCATTGTATAAATATTGCGCCATTGACGTGCGTATTCTGCATTTTTGGTGGCATTATCAGCTGGCGGTGTATAATTAATACACAACCATCGGTAAAATACATCGGGGACATATAAATTGCGTATTGTCTGTGTAGTTTACCCTAGCAGTGTAACTCACACCACCACCGATGAAAAGAAACTTATAACTCATACTCTTAAAAAAATAAAGTCATCGTCAGCGCAGACAAGTCATACGGTCAACGCCCAGGCTTTACACCCCAACGATAAAATTTTACTTTTCAAGGGTAAACTAAAGTCGTTGTTAGCATGGTAATGGTACACCGCCGACGTGCTAAAGTTACACCACCGTCAAATTGAAAATATGAAATTATCAATGATTTGGTTGTCGTTGTCAGCGTGTTTAAGGACCACCAGCATCGCAATAGGGCCGCACCGCCGATGTAATACATGATGAAAGTTTCCAAATCAGGAAACTCAATCAATGTAGCTACTTAAATGTAGTTCTATTTCTAACAAAAACAATAAACTATCTCATTTTTAGTTTCAAATTCATCGATAAGCTTCAAAATTTCTATTTGTTTGATTTTTTTGTTAATGTATGATGTATAAGGTTTTATTATGAAAATATATAAAACAAAATGAACAATTGTTTTGAGATTTTTGTCAAAATCTTGAATTTAGTATATAAAGAGAAAGCTTGTTGTTGATTTTGTGTTTGAATGATGATAGAGCTAATTTCACCTAATTTTAACCAAAGTCAATATTTTGAGTTTTGGTCTGGTAAAGGAATAAAAGACTCAAAAAACAAAATGATTTCTTTTTTTAACAACTTAGAGTTTTGAGGTCAATAGATTAGTTAAGCCATTTAATTTATATTCCTTGAACTTTAAGAACTAAACTTATCAAAATCATCAAAGTTAATGACACTCTCCGGACATTTAAAAGTTAAAAATAATATTAAAAATTCATCATAGTAAAAAACTTTTCACCAAATGTTTTAAAATTAAAAACTATAAGAAAACATTACCTTAACTAAAAAAACCAATCACCTAATTAGACCTTCTGATTCTGATGAGATAAAAGTTACTCTAAAACCATAATTTTCTTTTTTTGGCGGCACTCTCTCTAACCCTAAAGAGGGTCAACATGGTTTCTTACGTCTGTTTTCTCTCTATGATATATGATATTGAGTGTTCTTCTGTGTTATTCTTCTTTCCTTTTTTTAACTTGTGATTTTTTTTTTTCAATATTTTCTCAACCTAGTGTTTTATTTTTCTTTTCTCCAACTGTAAGGAGTTTGAGGTGAAAAATATTCAGGAAGTTGTTGTTTGCACAACTCATATGGTTCCACACTCTTTTAATTTTGAGTTGTGTGGGGTATGTTGTCGCAGTTTAGAGTTGACATCTATTTTAGAAATGACCATTATCGCTGGAGAGCTGGTGGTGTTGTTCTTCATTTCGATCGTGTCTTTGTGTATTTTTTCGAAACGACATGTGGTTGGTTTCGATCGGATCTTATTCGTACAATTAATTTTTTATTATCTTTGTTACCTCGTTATGGGTTATTTGGTGTCGATATTACTGGGCCTGAGGTTTCAGTGCACAATAGTTGTTGGGATATCCGGTTTCGTGTTTGAAATCGGTTGGATGGATTTCAAGCTATGTGGATGCTTGCAGGACTAAAGGTAGAGTACCATATATTATATTTTTTATTAGTTTTCTTTAGAGTCTGTATTTCAGGTTTCAATTGCGGATGACTTGTCCTCCATACTTGTTGGTTTGGATTGGATCTTCAAAGATCATAAGTTCATGTATCTCTTAGTAGTTTATGTATGGTTTTCGGGTTTTATTTAAGTATCTGGATGTGTTATGGTGTAGTTAAATGTTCTCGGAGTATGCTCTTTCCCATGTAATTTTATTTATTATATATTAAATATTTTTTAAAAAAAGTGGACAAAATCTCCGAAAAAACTAATAAATGAGAATTAAAAAATGAGATATCTTATTTGATTTAAGTAAATATCATATAAGTCGTCATAAACTATCCATTTTTTAGGCAATTTGGTTTATACAAAATCAAAATCATTTTTTAACCGTTAATCAATATATATTTTCTAAATTTAATGAATTTTTAGCCTAATACTTTTTAATTTAAATTATAATTTATATATTTAAAATATAAAAAAACATAAAATTTGAAAATTTTAATAATTAAAAAAACATCCCAAAAATTCAAAAAATAAAAAAAAATAAAAAATAAAAAAATTGACAAAGAAATTGGATAAAAAAAGAATATAGATACATATACAAAAATATGTATTTTATCTCTCTTATAATCGATAGTTGGATCGAATAAAAAAATTCACATACGAATATCGACGCATCCTAATGATATTTCTAAAATCAAGTAACTCATAGTTGAGGAAAAAAATTGTGATCTAATTCGAATCCCTTCTTTAAACTCTAGTTTATAACTTAAACTATCTTCTCGCTGCTAACTTTGTAATGAATCCACACTAAGATATAATCAAAAAAATTATGAAAATATTTTGCATATATTCACGATTTGTGTGCATCACACTAAGCCTCGACTTTAATAATGAGTAGAATGTATGGTTAAAGTATAAGATACATGATAATTAAAGTTTATTTATGATTACGACAAAACTGGGCAAGCTCTCAAATTAGTGTTTGCCTGCGAGAAATTTATATTATATACGAAGCAACCTATAAAACTTAATGTTAAAATAAAAACCGATGTGACAAAAAAAAAATATGATAATCCTTTTAGACTTAAAAATTATTGATTATAGTTCAAAGTGGATATAGAATGTAACAATTACATGCAAAAAAACATAATCATGAGGTTTTGTAATTGTTGGAAGGATGTCCAGAAGCGAGAAAGCTGAAAATAGACAAAGAATAATTAGTTAGGAATTGTATATGTCTAGTTCTCATCCTCGAGGATCTTTAATCTGTTTGAAGAATGATAAATTCGAAAGTATATCCAATATGCATAATGTTTATAATATAAGACACAAGCACCATACGTTAAAGATGTTTGGTCAGTCAGACATGAAGTTTTGGTTAGGTGATATGGAGGAAAACAATTACATTGGGGAATTTGAGGGGTAAATAATATATATATATATATATGCACACTTAACATCCATCAACTTTCTTAGGATATTCCCACATATTCAGATTTGGGTAGTAACTACAATACTATAAGGAATAAAATGCAAATGTTTGAAATTGTTAGGGTTACGTTAACATGTTTAACATACTGAATTTCAGTTTTTTTTATAAATGTGGATAAGTAGGACAACTAAATTTGGGTGATGGATTGTCTTTGGTTGTTAATGATAAAAAATATATACAAATTACCTAATATTATGCTGATATACAGGGAATTAGCGTTGATGGGTGCAATCCGCAAGATATTTCGAGAAGGTATATATTTGTTATGCAAGTGGAATATAAGCAAGAATATTATTGCAAATACGAAAAAACAAATCGAAAAAGAAATAGTATCGCCCGAGTTTCTTACTTTTTGGATTTTTTTCGTGTATCTGACAAATTCTTCTGGGTTCCTAACGTGTTGGAATACGCTGGAATATCTTGGTTCAAATCCTATGTTAAAAAACTCATTTATACATACATTAACATGGTGACGCACGACATAAACACGACAACAAACCGGTAAGTTTATTCATCTTTATCTAATAAATGAATATTCAAGTAACATAGCTGAACTAATGTTTTTTTATTATTATCAGTGTCGAAGGCCAATATTTATCATTAAATGATTTATTTGGACGAACTGACAAAAATTTAAAGGTGAGGTTTCACACTTTTATCGGTATTCAATACATGAATATAAAATCATCATTCGAGAAATATAAGAAAATATCTAATTTTAAGTACAATAGTGTTATATTCAAAGAAGTCAGAGTTATGTTCATCGAGACATCCTTTGTTGTCATGTTAAAAGGACATAAAATGGTTTTAAAATGTGTAACGTAGATATATTGTTAGACTGATGCATGGGTGGTCGGGTGAATGTGAGATAACTATGATGGTAATCGGTGGTTGTATTATGATATATTCTATGATCAACATGATATGGAAAAATCTAAACTTTATTATGAAAGACAAATGCTACGAAGATGATTTTATGGATAAATAGCTCTCAAAATGGTTACTTTAGTATGTGATTATGGTATGAAGTGAATGTTTTATATCTTACTAAAGGTCTTTGAAGTAATTCATACCAAAAATCCCAAGTTGTTCTCATCTAAATAATTGGTGAAGACGAAAGGGTGTCTAACAAAACATGGTAACGATAGTTCGACGAAACAAGATAAATTTCATTTTAGGTATATCATTGAAGAAAACTGTAGTAAGAGCAAACCCCCGCAGTATACTTTTTGAAACCTGGCAACAATTGCAAGTATTGCAATAACATTAGCAATTCAAACAAAGTAATTACGTTTCCTAAAACATCCAAACCACCAAACACACTCAAACACCAAAATGTTGAAAAAAAAAGTTAAAATATTTATGATCTCACGACCATCTTCTACTGTTTATGATGTCGTTCATTTTCGGGGTAACGAATATGAAACCTAATGGTTATTATAGTTTTAGGTTTATTGCTCATTCTTTTTTTGGAATTCAAAATGCATGACCGTATTTGATGGAATTACTAATGAGCACAGTCATATAAAATTTTCATTTGTATGAATTTTCTTACGCTACTAGTGAAAAAAATTAGATGAAGTACTAAATTGGTTGAAATGCTTTATAATAATTTCCAATTTTGAAAAGTTGATGAAGTGCTGAAAATTTATTTTGTCATAGTGACCGTGTTTAAATGCATCATGTGTATATTTTCTCTATGTCCATGGGCAAATTATTCACTTTTCATAGGTATTCCATCAGTGTTTCTCACTGAAATAAAAGATGTCTACATCGCTCATGTGAATTAATAATCATTTCTTTAACGTGAGAAAATTTATGAATTAGTTGTATATTATGTTTATAACAAAAAAATCTTTATAATATGATTTGTATTCCACTAACAGGTTATGATCCATTCAAATATGTCGTACCTCTCATTCATCATGGATGTAATCATATTGTATATAATATTATATGGCTGGAGGAATCCATTATTTGATTAAAAGGACAAATATATTCAAATTCATTGAGTAATTAAGCAAGAGCGTATAGTATAGTGATATGTTTTTTCAGGGACTAAAAACATATACTTTCTAACGTTATTTTGTTCTAACTTTAATTTTTTACAACTTAACTATATCAATTTCCAAACTATGTTTTGTTGTTTATTGATACTTCTATTAGTGATATTATTAAAGTAATATTTTTGAAAACGAGATACTGGGTGGATAAATGAGATATGACTGTGTTTATGAAAATTAAAATTTACTCATAATGTCGACAATATCCATAGACTTTATGTGTTAATGAAAATAATCTAATACAAGCAATATGGACATAATACGTCGACATTTGATATATAGGCCCAACAAGTAAAAGTAATGTTAATGCAAATCAACAATAATTGGTTGCATGTAAACAAATAATATTTGTTTCTAGTAATGGTTAGTATAATATCAATGCTATGCGTCAGCATTTTTGTAAAAAAAGTTTTGCATTTAATATATATGCAACATGTCAACATTTAATACATGAGAATTTTTCCAACTTATGTTGACGCAAATCTTCGATGTTGGCTTTTATACAGAAAAAAATATAAAACATAATAAATAGATATATTTAACGTGAAAAATATAAAAATAATATTGAAGTCTAAAATTTAAATAAAATCCAAAAACATAATAGATAACTTGGAATACATAATATGTATTCCATCCAAAACATAACATCCAAGAAATTTAAAATCCAAAAATTATAACATAAAAAACATAACTAATAAACAAATACATAATGTATTAGTTGTATATATGTCATCTATAATTTCCCAAAATGAGTCAGTTCTCTCAATGAGCAACCTCTTGGGATATCGAGTCTTATATCATATTGGCTAATCTCCTAGGTACGGAACGCAAGTTCTCTTTGTTTTTTGTATGCCACATCTCTGGGGCATTAAAGTTTACCTTTTATGGAGTAAGATATACAACATACCAAAGATTGTTCTGATCAAAACTATTATATGTTACATCCATAGTATGAATGCCAAATATTGGTACCATTGGCATACATATATTATTCTATTGGAGAATTTTATTATCCTAATCTATAGAGTTTTTCCATTTCAAATTTAGGTTGAATTGTATGCCACTTTTAGTTAAAAGGTTTTTTAAAAGACCCGATATACGTTGTATGTTCCTAACTTCTAAAGTACGTGCTCGGGCTGGTACGACTCTATTTTGTCTATGTACCTGATAGCACAGTTAAACCCTATCACTTTTTCGAATGGTTTAATGATCTAGACTCTTATATGGATTAAATTTGAATGGTATCATTGAAAGTGTTATTATATATATAATGTAGTACTTACTATATAAAATACTCTACATATATTTATTGCATCAACCATTAAAATATATTGTGTCAACCTCTTAGACTGTAGATTTTTTATATAATATGTGTCAACTGCTCCATGTATGTCTGGAATCCATGCACGAAAATGTGGCATCCACATTTTCGTCCCAGTCTTTTTAGGTAACATCATAACGACGAATAAATATAAAACATAGGCTCAGGTGTAATTATATGATTTAAATTTAAATCACCTTGGTAACACTTGGTAGTAAATGTCTCCCTCAACAACGGAATTCAAAGCCCAATTATGGTGTTTAACTAACTCAGCTTTCAATATGTTAAGTTTAAGGCAAAACAATTTTGACACCATCTGTGCCTTGTTATGTCTATAATTATTCTTTCCTAGGTGAATGAGTCATCCTCAAACATGCAGACTTGTAATGCATGCAACATTATCCAACTTCACCATCATCTTCCCAGAGGAGAAATTAGAAAATGTTGGTCTCGGGGTGTCATATTTCAATTAATGCTCTTTAAAGAGGCCTACTCAGCCACCAATGAGTTAATGCGTACTGTAATGCTTTGTATATTATGTTGTCTAAGATTTTCTGGATCTAATCTTGGGAGTTTATGTTCTATTTACGAAACATACTATGTGCATTGTCAAATCAAAATTTAACATTTTCAGGTCTATCGTACAACTCGCAACCAAATTATATTTAACATATTTTAAAATAAATATAATATAGTTTTAATAACACATTAAATAAGGCTTAAATGAGAACGACTATCGCATTTTCTTTCATTTTGTCCCTCGACTAAAATATCACTGGTGAGGGTCCCTCGACTATTTAAAATCTATAAATTTAGCGCATGATGTTTTCTCTGGTTCAGCCACGTGTCTCCATAGTTAAATGGTATGAGTCTCACAAATAGTCCTTCGACTTTTAATTCTATTTTTACCTTTTAATTCCCCCCTCTCTCTCATACATACACAGCGGATCTAGGAATTAAAGTAAGGGGGCCAAAATTCTCGTTGAATTCTCGAATTTTATCTCTAACATTACTATCATAATTTTCAATAAATTGGCGTAGTCCCGGATCACTCACTATATATTTATTCAAATGAAATTTTACACTATCATCAATAGATCATTATATATTCATTCAGATGAAATTCTACACTATCATCATTAGGTCTTGATATAGAAGGGATGAATCATATTATTATTACTCGAGCTACTTGAAGAACAACACTATTCTTTGGTTTTATTATATATATATAACAATAAATCTTAATGTATCTTAATATATTATTTTTAAAAGATATATAAAATAAAATAGAATATAACAAAACCAAATTTAATATCTTAAAAAGATATTTTAAAATTTATATAAAAGTAAATAAAATTTGTTATAAAAACATATTTTTAACACATAGATGAAAATATTAATATATTATTTTTAAAAGATATTTAAAAAAAATAAAATAAAACAAAATAATTTAATATATAAAAGATATTTGAAAAGATAAATGAATAAAATATATTTTTTAGAAATGGATGGAAATAAATTCAATTTTTTTTATATAAAAAATATTTTTTAAATACATATAGATAATTTTATGTAAAAATTATATAAAATTAAAATCAAATTTGTATTAAACATAATTTATACTATAAATATATAATTTTATTTTAAAAAAACTAATAAATATTCCCATATATATTGTCTTTAAATTAAGTAAATGTATTTTTACTTTTCTAAATGACAACAAATCCGATCAGAAAAAATATTGATTAACAAGTGTTTTAAGATCAAAATAATAATAAAATTTCAAAAGAAAACAAAAAAATATACATACCTTGAAAAAATAAATTGGTGAAACTCCTTCAGATCGTGTTTTTCAGATCGTGTTTTTCCTTTTCCACTTTTCTTCTTTAATTTCTTTGATCGAAATATAGTCTCGTTCATATGTAGCAACTCATTATCTTTTTCTAAATCAAAGTGAGAGATAAAACATAATTAATTAGAAGTATTAAAGGAATATTAAATCAAAACAAATTATGGCAAAAACAAATTGAGAACACTTACAATTTAAATAAGGGGGGCCTACGCCCCTCCGGGGCCCAACGTAGATCTGCCGCTGCACACACAAATACACACACTCCCCCTCTCTCCCTCCATCTATATTTTTTTTCTTTTTTTTCTCTCTATCTCTCTCTATTTGCATATATATATATATATATATATATATATTCCTTTCTTACACACACACAAACACATACAAAAACATACACACAAACATATACAAAAACACACACATACACACACTCCCCCTCTCTCCTTTCATCTCTCTTTCTATCTATCTATCTCTCTATCTCTCTCTCTCTCACACACACACACACACACTTTCTCTCTCTATATATAGGTGGAATACCAAGCTATCTCTAAGAAATATCTCTCTATCTATCACTCTCTCTCACACACACAAACACATACAAAAACACACACATACACACACACACACTCCATCTCTCTCCTTTCATCTCTCTTTCTATCTATCTATCTCTCTCTCTCACACACACACTTTCTCTATCTCCCATCTTCTTCCATCTCTCTCTCTCTCTATATATATATATATATATATATATATATATATATATTCTTTATTTTCTTTCTCTCTCTCTCTCTATCTGTCTATATATATATATATATTCATTTTTTTTTTCTCTTTCTCTCATATTTTTCACTTTTTTTCTCTCTATCTATCACTCCCCCTCTCTGTCTCCATCTCTCACCTCTCTTCCCATCTTTTCTTCCTCCCTAAGCATGTGTTTCTTGGATTTACGATATACCTTTATGGACGATATGAATGGAATACCAAGCTATCTGTAAGAAATATCATTTCTAAGGGCTTCATTCTCTATAGACATCTAAGCATTATGTTGCTTGGATTTGACCGACCTATCTAAATGAAATCTATAGAAAATACCATTTTTAAGGGCTACGACTCATCCATTCTTGATTATGTTATTGTATTGGCGGTCTTTCGGTATTATTTTCAAGAGATGTCATGTTCCAAAAAATAGACCATAAGTAACCAAGCAAAAACATACCATAAACAACTAAAAACCCATACTTTATGTGCATGTAAAGTGTACATCATGCATCGACATCAATATACGTTATTAGATACTGATATCAACATACTTTGTCAAAAGTACATGCGAATATCGACGTGGTTCATCGACATCAGTGTTACCACCTCCAAAACACAAATTAGAAACTCTAACATCGATTTAAAAAAAATAATGTATTTAAACCCAAATCCAACGAGATAACATGATAAAATCAACATAGATGGTTAATTACTAACCTAAATAATTATAAAATATATTATTCAACTTAAAAAAAACAAAAAAACCTTAAAATTATAAATATCAAAACATAATCTAGCTTCATTAAACTATTATCTTAGAGTATCCTTATATCTCATTCAAGTTAAAAACATGGATAAAGCTTTGGTATGTCAGACTTCTAAGACAAAACATCAATGAAGGTAATTGTTCAAAAAAGATTTTTGTAAATTATGTTTTTGCACTACCCATGCGATGAATTTTCAAATCATCGCACCCAAATAATAATCAAGTATCAACGTGCGATAATATTTATAATAATCACTTGTAAAGTGCATAAATACCAAAATTTATTATACATGCATCATCTTATTTATTACTCCGTATGTTTTATAATATAAGTCTTTTAAGGTTATTGCACGGGTATTAATAAATCTAATGATTAATTTTGATTTTATAAAAAATACTTATAAATTTACTTGTATAACATTCATCGAAAATAACAATATGAAAAAAACCACTACAAGATAAAGGATAAAAAAGTAAAATGCATAATAAAATTGCATTAAAATTCTAAAACGACAATTATTTTGAAACAAAAGAATACTTCTAAAACGACTTATATTATGAAACAAATGGAGTATAATGGTGTGTTCTAATTTGGAATGGAGATTGGATTTTAATAATAACTGAGGAACCACGATAATTGATTTTCAATTACACACACTTGTTTACCACACACATGTTTTACACTAAAGCCGATATAGACGCATGGGTTATGGGGGAATTTTGAAAGGTAGGATTCTTCGTCATCATTACTTGTTATAATGTTGAGTGTGGAAAACTCCTAGATTATATTATAACTATAGATGTTATGACGTTTAAAACAAAAGATTTGTGCATATGGTGTGAATAAAATACATTATAAATAAAAAATCAAATTATCCTTCCAATTGAGAGATTTCTAGTTAATTGATTCATTGATTATTAGAATTTACCGTTATAGATGAACAACACAACCACGCATCGACCACATGTCATTCACAAGTTAGGGGAATTAAATCGGACGAAGAGGACTTCACCCGTAAGTTAACTTTATATAGTTCTCGTCATATGGAAATATATGTGGGTTTTAAGAGGCATAACCTTTAGAATATATCCAATATGTGCACCATATACCGTATTCGACAAAATATTGTTTTGTTAAAAAACTACTAAACCAAAACATAGTACTTATCATAAAAAAATAAAGGATAACAAGTATTTTGTGTGGCCTCAGAGAACCATCATAACATACATGATCACCACAACTGTTTTTTGTGCATCATACAAGTATTCATTTGTTACACATATTTCCGCGATTATTTATAATAAATACTACTTACAAGACGACGATGTACAAAATTTCATTGCTCGAAATTGTTGGTGTAACTTCAATAAAATTGACATTTTACATTTTTTTATGAGTTCGAAGAAGCAAGAAAACGTGAGCTTTAAGTGTTCTATGTACGATGATATTGGATACTATTTATGCATTTCTGAGTATTATTGTAAGATATCAATAGTTAGTGTTGATGTTGCTATCACACACGTATTTGCTGATGTAATCCACATGTTGTGCATATAATATATAAGAAAAAATATTTTTATAAACACGAAAAGGTAATTGTTAAATTAGACGACGTGCATGAGTTTATGAAATTTTATAACTTCGTGGTTAAATCTAATACCATTGAAAAGTTGAACCCGGAACTAGCAACTGATCTTACTAATTAAAAATAAATATATTTACTTAGCAAAACAATTCGTACTACGTAATATATCATAACAATGATAACATAGTGCATAACCAAAATGTATCATAACCAAAACATACTCATATAGGCGTGATACAATGCTAAAACATAGTCAAAATACAAAACTAAAACAAAGTCATAACATGATACTAAAAGAAATTCAATGTATATGTTTGTACGCAAGAGGAATCCAATTTTCTAAAGAATAACAAAGCTCCTCCATATATCGTAATTGATAATGTAGCTCAAATTTGATAATCTGATGCCAACCATAATCTATGGTGGCCGCATACGTGCTCGTAAGAGGGTTCTCCACAACATATGTATTGGGGCTTAGCGACTGTAGGTTGACCAATATGTATCATAAGTTAATCCTGAGACAAATAGTGTAACTTACTTCCATATTATACGACTCATACCCATAGATATGACCTCACATGTCACCATAAATAGTATGATACTCTCAGTTAGTCTATACTAATTTATCCCAAGGAAACCGCACTAGGATATGTCTACCAATCCTAAGCAAAATATCTCGTACCAGCCACAAATCATCTATAAATTATCCAACTATCGAGCCACACAAAGTGAATATAAGTTTCAAATTTTTTGAGTGACCTCAACATAGTATTTATCCAAGAAATATCACAAAATGGTCACATCGTTTGTGGATACACATATGAATCAAAGTTAACCTACCAATTAATCGGAAGAAAATATCGGGATATTTTAATTGATAGCAAAATAAAGTAAACAATTTCAAATGTTATTCAGGATTTACATTAGTCTTTCAAAACATACATAAGGCGTGTCACTAATATTCTAGAGTACGTGGTTGCGTGCGAATACTTAATGTGCATATATATATATATATATATATATATATATATATATATATATATATATATATATATATATACGGTGATGTGATAATATAACATTGTATAGTAGAGTCACTAACTTGTGAAAATGATCAAATATCCATGCTTGCAACATCCCGATGAACCCGCAAAAACCAATGATCTCATGAAGTGAACTCTGTCAAAGCGTATGGTATAAATGGACCAATATCATCTTATCCAAATTATACCGCACTAAAATGTCAAGATGTGCCTTGAATTATAGATAATCAAATGAACAATGTTACAAGTCTTGTTAAAAAATATGCGACAAACGAATATATAAAATATATAAGCCTGATGACATGGGTGACACGGTATCTGTGGCCTTATTATCCTGATAATTATCTCCCGTAAATCTCTCCCGCAGTTATGTCAAACAAACAAACCTATTGTTCAATCTATCCGACTTATTGAGCACTTCACTAAGTATTTTTTGTATATATACCAAAAAATTGGGGTATAAACCTGTATCTCTCAATGTCGCTTTAGTACTCGTGAAAATCAACCATAAACTTGTAGTGCTAAGACCCGTAATTGTGTCTACGTTTTCTAGTGTCATCGTCATTTCACAAAAATCGGCGACGAGGTTTCCAAGTTCCAACACTCTATGAATACCTTAACGATTGGGATATTTGTAGACGAATGTAGCATGTAGTATATATAACATCCTAATAATCTTTGTTCGAAGCTTAGTCTCACCATCAAAATCTTATTATGGTAAGATATCATACAACCTCACCATCAAAATCTTATTATGGTAAGATATCATACAACCTCACCATCAAAATCTTATTATGGTAAGGTATCATACAACTTCACCATCAAAATCTTATTATTGTATGGTATCATACCATAAGAAAGCTCGAAAAAAAAATATAACAAAAATATCAATTTTTATTTAAATATATGATTTTAATATACTTACATATTCATTAAAAACATTGTAGGCATATATAAAAATGCTTATCGAACCTTCGGTAAAAATAAATAAATCTTAATATATATATATATAAATAAAAAATAAATAAAAATTAGTAAAAACAACAAATTTTAAAAAATGACATAAAAGGTTATTCTAACATTTCTATATAAAAAAATAAAAAATTGAATCCAACTTAAAATAAATCAAAACAAATTTCTAAGAATAAATTAGAAAAAAATAACATAGGTTATTCCAACGTTTCTATATATAAAGAAGAAGGTAATTTGAATACCACTTAAAATAAATCAAAAGAAGAAGGTAATTTGAATACCACTTAAAATAAATCAAAAAGGTTTGAACCCTACGTGAATCGAACACGCAACCTTCTGATCTGGAGTCAGACGCGCTACCATTGCGCCAAGGATCCTACATGTTCACAATGTTGCACAAAATAGTATAAAACAACGTCCCACACCACCGACTAATTCCACCTTCCTCTTTTCCACAAAAATATTGAACGAAAATGTTATGACTTCAATTTTATAAAGTACAATTTTGATTAAATTTCATATACATTTATAGCACAATTTTATATGATTTTTATTTTACTTAATTTGTTTTTTCCAATTTATAATATTGAAATCGAACTTACCAAATCTTTTCAATGATTTACTTTATATTTATTGCTAGTATTAAATAGAAACACAGTACAATTATTTTAGTGCGTCATTCCTATTGTTGTTGGGTAGAGTTGAATCATGTGAAGTTATCCAATGGAGATAACTAAATACACCAACCAACCAATACACTAAACTACTTCCTCTGCAATCTACATAATATCTCTGTTTTGTTGAGACATTTAAGAAAATAGTCTTAAAATTCAAGGGAATTGCTAAAAAATAAACGGTTTTTACTCCGTGAAGTCGCTTTTTTTATTTCTTTCAAAACTACTCCGTAAAGTTTTTTGTTTTGACGATTTTAACCTTTCAAAATCTTATAAATAATAAAATTTACTCCGTAAAGTTACCATAATTTAAAAAAAAAAAACTACAAACTCTCTGCCTTCTCTCTAAAAAACTCAAAAACCTAATTTAATTAAACAATCAAAAAATTTAAGTAAACTAAACTAAAGTAATACTAAATTAAAACAAAACTATTTATTAAAATTACATTAAACCTAATCCTGTCTCTTACCCTCACCTCTTACCCTTGACATCTCCACTCTCTCGTTCCCTCGCAACGCCAAACCCACTGTAAATCATTCAACAACCCCCAAACCCATCACGATACTCCGAAAGCCACCGGAAAACCAAATTGGAAGCACCCATCGAAAGCAAATCAAAACCGGAGATCAGTTTCGGAAACCCATATCACACTCTCTCCATTTTCAGTGGAACACAAAAAACAAATAAGAACTTTATTTTGAAACGAATTAGACAATATAGTGGGAGGAAGAACCAATTTGGAATCAGAAAAATCAAATAATTATCGATTTTGAGAAGTTTTAAACTAAACTAAAAGTTGTTTTCGCATGTATTGTGTTCTTCGCCGGTTAATGGCGAAGAACACCAGGTTTCCGCCAAACACGAGCGGAAACCAGGCATCCTTACGCCAGATATATGGCGTGAGAGATAAGTCGCACGCCAAACTCGGGCGCAGGATGCCTGGTTGCCGCCAGTGTTTGGCGGAAACCTGATGTTCTTCGCCATTAACCGGCGAAGAACACACTACCTGCAAAATTAACTTTTAATAAGGATTAAAAATATTGTTTGAACTAGGTTAAAGACTGTCGGAAATGGTGTTAATAGCGGAGAAGAAGATGAGTAAATGGTGTTAATGGCTTAGAAAAAGATGGGTAAAATGGTGTTAATGGCTGAGTACGCCGGAACTCCTCCAGTCTGAAAATAATCGTCTTTATATGCTTCTCTGTTTATGGTTTAATAATTAATAATTACTTAATATTTTTGACATTTTAAAATTTTAGTAAGTTTTAAGAGTCAGAAGATTAGACTTTGTTGTTGAGAGCAATCAAGAAGCAACCATGGCGAACAAGAAAAAAAAGAAGCTCGTGTTTGGATCATCTTTCTATTGCCTAGAGTCATTTTAATTTTCCAGCGTCAAAAGTTCGCCGGAACAAATCTCGGACCATTATACATGGAAAGCCAGGCAATTTGGTCTCTTTCTTTCTTTCTTTTTCTTTTTTAATCTGTTTTGGGAAAGTAATATAATGCAAACGGGGATAGTGAAGCAGTTAAATTCATAGCAATAATATAAAAAATGTTTCCTTTTTAAAAAAAGTAAAATATTAGTTTTTGTTAAATTTTTTTTTCAACTTCATTTAGTAAATAATGGCATAAAATGTAAATAAATAGAGTTCCTATGAATTTTTGGGGTTTTTGTTAAATGGCAATTTTGTAAATATCGAAAAACTAAAACATGCGACTTCGTGTAGTAATTTCGGCTATTTTTTTAGCAATTCCCAAAATTCAATTCGGACAACGAACAAAACAAAACAACAGAATTCTCAAACTTTCCTGTTGTAGTCTAACACAACACAGAAATCCAAAACCACAAACCATCATTAACTATGTCCTCAAACGAAGAAGAAGTTATATGAATTGGCGAAAATGTAAACGATCGTCAAGATAAAACGTTGGAACTGTTTATACATCGAATTACCCATCAAACGAAGAAGAAGATCTTGCGCACCAAACCAGACACTTGACCATGTTGTGGTTAAACCATAAGAATCTTGTGACTGAGCTAGGATACAAGAATAATTGAGACATCATTTAGATATCCTTTCTACAGGATTATTTGAATGGTTATTATTGATAAGATTAAAATAACGGTTCCAAAAGGATTACAGCCAAGCTTGAGAATCTTAACGAATATTCTAACCGAAGAGATGGTCATCACTCATGCTGAATTTTTTTCAACTAAATCAAATTCAACACTTCTTCACGAACATGGTTGGGATCCAACTTGAAAAAGAAGTCAAAAGTGCATGAGTGTTCTATTTGTCACCTGAGTGTTTTGGTCTGGTCAAGCACTAGGTGGTCACAAGAGGTGTCACTGGATTGCATCCAACAACTCCCCTAACGTGACATCTTCAATGGCTATGGCGAAGTTCAATAACAATAGTCAATTCTTTAAACATCATTAACAAACCAATATTAGTCTTTTCAAGAATCCCGAGCCACTGGATATTACATTGGATCTCGACCTTCTGTTCCTTCAGGTGGAGTCCCAACAAATATATTCTTGCAACTTTGGGTTAGTGTTGATGCAGAAGATATGGTAAGTGAGAACAACAATATACAAACCAAAGGTGATAATAGAACTGACAATAAAATAGAATGTGACAAATAACATAGTGGATGAATAACGTAGTCCAAATACAGAGTATAAACGTGAGATAAAATGTTATAAAACACCGTATCACAGTCCAGCTCGGAAAGATTGCCAGCATTGTTCGATCCTCTCTCACTTGAGAACACTGGCTAACAATCATTGTCTTAGGATAAATTACTCATAACTCGTCGGCCTCACTTATAACGGCACATACTACAAGAATTTTGTAGAATTTTGTTATGTATGGCTAATGGTCGGAATGCAAGCTCCATAACATCAGACGTGTTACTTCTAACAAAATTCCGATCGAGATTTATCCTACAAAATAAACAAGAATTAAATTAAAAATATTTTTAACGAATAATTTTTAAAACGTAAAAACACTCACAAAATGAAGTTATATAGTATTTAGCAAAATCGTATATTGAAAGTAGTTTTAAATTTATCGCATAATTTTTTTTGGCTACCTTTTGGTCACTTTGAACCACTAATGAAGAGTAGACACAATAGCATGCATTCTTGAGAGCTAAGATTTTCGAGAAATGACATTGTAACTGGTTGGACATTCGATCACCATGAACAAGACTTAGAACTTTTTTTTAAATGATCTTTTTCCATACACTTCACTGTCGAATTCGCCAATCACTTGAGTTGTCACCCCTGTAAACTCAATTACTTTCTATGCTTCACCCGTTTGAACAATGACTTGATTTCCAATAGATTTTGGCCATGTATCGAATCAAGAGAAAACTTAGTCTATTTGGGAGCTTTTTTGCATTTGCTAAAATAAAAAATAAATTGTTCATTGATGTTGATTCCTTGCTACCCAGCGTTGTAACCAACTTGATGTTGGTAGCCGTCTTACGTTTGTCTGAAAAAGGTTTAAAGATGAACCATTTATCCATAAATTTTTATCAAACATTTTTTTTACCTCTATTTTTGAAGTTTGTATCCGATACCACCCATAGAAGATGGTTCATTCTATATCATCATTCCTAAGTATTAGAGAAATACTTGGAGGATGAAGTTATCTAAAAATTCCAAACCCATTTAAAATATTAGCAAAATCGTTAACAAAATGTATTTCTTTTACCAATTTTGTGTTGTTGTTCTTAAGGCTTTGGAAAAGATAAAGACTCTTCTACAACCTCGTTAGAAGCTTGCTTATTAGATCTAGAGCAAGTGTGGCCGAAAACCACCATTTTTTCCCTTTCTTCCTTCCTTTAGTAAGCTTTTCCATAACAAGGTTATCAATGGTAGCTTATTTGTCCTTTCCGAAAACTTCAGAACTTACACCATCAACCTCTTAATTGCTCATCTTTCATTTTCGTACCAGATTCTTCAACCAAAACATCAACAAAACCATCGTCAACAATTGATGCATTTTTAGTTTGTTTTGCCCCCAAATCTTTAAGTTCCTAAAGCTTAAAACCTTCTAAGTCTGAAACATCAATAAAAGTTTCCGAACCATTTGTATATTTTTTGGCGTTGAAGACAACCAGACCTAATAAATAACTGCAAAAAGGACCAAACACGGATCCATTTGCATTTGAAAACCAGCAGTAAACACAGCAAAAGATCGGGTTTTCTGTAAAAAGGACCAAACCATAGACGTCTTACAATAGAAGACAAACTGAAAAAACAAACAAAATGCAGGATTTCCAATTGCCACTTGAATGTCACATGATTAAACTCAACAAAAATAGTTTTTTCGTCCAGACTTTGAAGATGAAGAACAACAAATTCAAATAAGCTAATATTCTGTCCTTATGTTTAGGACATAATATGAACTTAAGATTCGAAATTCTGTCCTTATGTTTAGGAAAAGAAGCTACTTGAAATTTTTGCATCTCTCTCTACTATTCTTGATATTACAACTGGATTCTATATTCGACAGAGATATTAAAAGCCAGAAATAGTACATATTCAGACTATTAAAAAGAGAACACAACAATCACACTATATTGATAGAAAGGACTGTCAACGCACTAAAATTACACAATTTGATAAAAACAAAAAATAATCAAAACAATTCCCCCAACACAAGGCCAAAGCAGCAGCCTCTGCAAAACAAACAAAAAGAAAATCTTGCCAATCAGAAAAGCAATGATCTTGTCATGAAGTTTGGCATTCTGCTGTTAAGCTATCGTTATCCTTGGCAATAAGACGGCCATCTGAGCTTGATAGCTGGTTATCTTGTCCTGAAATGAAGTCACGGATCATTACAACGTGAAATCAGTATGAAACATTGATTGTAACGAATATAAACGACCATACTAGTAGCAATCAATGTTTTACGTTGTTTGTATCTTCTTATGTACCATATCAATCATCAAGCTATATTATCAATGGAAAAGGAAAGCTTTTATATATCAAAATTCTCACCAGACTTTTTCTTTTCCTTTAATTTGTCTTTTTTGGATTTCTTGAAAGACTCTCTTTCAGTAAAAAGATAATTGTACTTTTCCATGACTCGCTCCTTTTCCTGAACTAAACCTAAAAGCTCATATGCATCTGCTACTTTCTGCACTATCGATTTCTCTGGAGGTTTGCGATCAAAAGCTTCCAGTCCCTTGAAAAGCTTCATATTACAAAAGAAGAGAGCATTTTGTGCAAAACAAAAATCATACCAATCAATTTCAGTAGTTTAATAATGAAACATTTATGTACCATACTTTCTACAGCCAGAGTTAATGGAATATGTTAATTCTTACACCAAAGTTTCAAACTATTTTTAAACATTCAGTGTTCTATGTACCATTTTCACAGCTAAAATTAATGGAATATGTCAATTCTTACACCAATGAGCCTCAAACTTTTATTAACCATATATTAAACTTTATAATATATATATATATATATATATATATATATATATATATATATATATATATATGTATGTAGTATCATCAAGGAAGCACGAGTGCAGGAAATCAGCCAAATCTTAAAATTTGGATGCAGCTCTGATTAAATAGTTTCAATCTTAATGTATATCGATAAAGATATATAAATACCAATACATTATATTAAACTTAATGTATATCGATAAAGATATCTCAAACACAATTTCAATTTCTATAAATATGCGACAATTAAAATACAATAAATAGTTTCAATCTTATAATTTATAAATTAAAAGGTTCAAATTTCATTTTCATTATAGTTATGACTCCAATTATATATATCTTCATCATTCCCCTTTCGTAAATAAAAGTGCAGTTGCTTGAATAGAATCTAGAACTTTTTATCTGTTCTTCTTGGTTAATTAAAGGGTTTTTAAAATAAAGAATACGGACTCATCTTTACTTTTGGATACGGCTGGATATGATTTCGCTGTGGATGCAGCCGCACCGAGAGAGCATCTGCACTGGATTCAAATACAGCGCAGGTACTGGGTCACGGCTAGACTGTGCTTGCCAGGTCATTAAACTCTTAATTTTTAAGTTTCTTTGATCTAGTCGGAATTGATTGGAGTATGAAGTTATAAACAATTGAAATAATTTTTAGACTAAAAAGAGAACAGATAATTTTTACTGGGTTTCTTTATAACTTTTTTAACAGATTCGGCCTGACTTTTGGGTATGGCTAGATTCGATTTTGGAGCTCCATGCGCATCCAGTGCAAGTAAGTTAGGTAAATCTGTGCTTCCTGGAGTATCATTGCTTTAAATTTATGCATTCTGCATGGTCTTTGGTATCTCCATCCTCTACCAAAAGTGAAGCAGTGCTAACATAACTCTTGTCCCTTAACTAGTGACAATAGCTATTGTACCTAAACAAAGGGTTAATTCTCTTTGTTACTTTAAAATTCTTTAAAATATTGCATAACTTAATTCAAAGAGCCTGTTTTAAAAAGAAAGTTTCTTGGACACGTTGTTTCGGTTTGATTCGAACCCTAACGTATCATTACTGGATTCGAATCCGCTGCGGATAAGGCTGGATTCGCACCGAAATCAAATCAAGCCGTATCAAAAAGTCGAGATGAATCCCTAATTTCTTTTTACACGTTAATATTAAACACCTAGAAAATTCAAAACAGTTTCTAGATTCGAACCGAAGTTTTCATCTTTTATTTGAAAAGTTTTAGTTATTTACAAAGTTCTAGTTTTGTTTATATATTGCACTAAGATTGTCCTGGTGACAAAAATGATAAAGATGTAAATTTGTAACTAACTAACTATATATATACACACTAATGTTGCAGTCATAATTTTGATGTTTTGTAAATACAAACTTTCAGAATTTATGTAGCACGTTATATTGATTTTATTATTATAATATTATTTATCATACGCAATTTCATTAAATAAATTTTCATGTATTATATATAATTTATTATATTTTAATATATACTTTGCCGAACTCAAATTTTAAGACTTTAAGATTTGCACTCACATTCACGTAACACCACTCGTGCTTCAGAGATAATGACTACAAATCTTATTTTCCTAATGTTGATAGAGTTGGCTAATAAGTAATAAGTATGATAAAGTTTAAAAGGGTCACATCTACCAACTAATTTAATGTTTACAAAACTATGACCAGAAAAAAAAAAGTACCTTAACAAGATGTTCCAGCTTGTTATTCCTGGAATATATAGATATCATAAGATGGCATAATTGCCAAGGCACTGAATGTAGGTCTGCACCAATTTTCTTCACCCAAAACTTGTGTGCTTCTTCTGCTCTATGGTCCTTATCTAATGCTCGTATCAACTGTGAATATGTTCCCATCGTAGCTCCCTGCCCCTTGCTTAAGATCCACTTAATTACCTGCAATGATGAGATAAGATTACTTAGAACCTTAAAAGAGAGCAATAGCTAATGTAGTACACAGTAAAAGAAGCATTGGAACTGATGATGTCTTTTGGCCGAATAATTTAAATTCTGGTCGTAAATGTTTGGCTTGATTCAATCTTTTTCGAGCTCGAAATCAAGCTCAAACTTTTAAATAGTCTTGCATATCTCTACAACATTCACAAACTATTTGTGAGCAGCTACGGATCTTTCATAAGTTCGAGTTCACATGATACAGGTTTTATTCGAGTTTGGGCTGAATAATATTATAAATAAGTTAAATTTAAGGATTTATATAATCTTATAATATTAAATATCTTAATACTTTTTTATACCTATTCGCTTCCAATTCGAGCCGAACTCATACAGATAGCAATGGACCAGGTTGGTGGACCCAACTCCGACTTGCTTTTCTAAATAGAAAACCGGACCCACCCCCGTCCCAGATGATCTGGTCTCTATATCAGTCCAGATCCAATTAACAGAATATTAAAGTCAAATGATTTTTTTTATCACAATAGACATCGATCTTTGAAAATAATAACATTTATTTAATGTTTTAACTTTATGATATATATATATATATATATATATATATATATATATATATATATTATTTCGGGTCGGGACATTAGGGTGGGTTTTGTTTTCAGGTCGGGTCAAGACAGGATTGGGGTTTTTAAATGAAAATCCGCACCCGTCCCGCCTAAGGGTTGGGTTTTTTATATGAAAACCCATAACCCCCTTCCCCTTGCTACGGATCAACATTTTGTGACCTGGATCTGACCTGCAATATTTTCAGGGTGGGTCAGGTAAGGCACTGCTTGGGATCCCAACGACTCGACAACAGTTCAGATATTTGAAGAGGTATTGAATCAAACTGCCTAGACGATAAAAATCAAACTTGAAGCTCTCTTTTTCCTCAGGAATCAAACTCAAATAGCTAGATATCCGGCTCGGCTCGAATCTAACCGTAATTGCACATAATGAATCAGAAGAATGCCCAACTTCTAAAATATAGGTGCAAAATGATATGAAAAAAGGTAACAGCAACTCATACAACAAGGAATGATATACCTATACTCTCTCTCTCTATATATATATATATAAGGAGAGAGAGAGAGAGAGAGAGAGAGCTCGAACCTGAATGACTCTATGCCACTGTTCTTCCTTTTCGAGGGTAAGCAATATTCTCTTAAGAGATGCAATAGGAAAGTTATGTTCCCAAGCAACCCAGGCATCAAGTGCACCATATATTGCTTCTTTATTGTTCTTAAGATGAGGAAGCTGCATAAATCCACTTGTGTTTGTCAATTTATCTAAATATGCCGTAAAAGAATGCAATGGTGACAACACTTATAATACGTATATAGTCCCAAATGACATGATCGTTGATTGCTATCTTCCACTCTCACAATTTCAATAAAGGAATAAACTAAATCAAAATCAATATAAAAGGAGGTCACATGCATGCAACCTACCGTGTTTAGAAGAAAGGTGATTTTTTCTTTCTTTGAAACATTCTCCCCTAGTTGATGTTCTCGCATAGCTCCACCTCTCAGTCCCGAAAATTCACTAGTAACTGACTTGTCCTGGATATTTTTGCACACCAAGTCACAATTTGAATTTTGTAATGCGCTTTCAGTCATTATCACAAGCAGTCCGTTATCCAAAAGGCCAAAATACTTTATAATTCACTTATTCTTTCTAAAGCACAAATAGGAAATAAAATTATTTGCTTATATAAAACAAAAAAAGGCTGCAAAAAGATTTCTTCCATACATATTCTGAATAGAACCAACATTTGATGCACTTTTATAAAATACCTGTGTATTCACCTCTGCACTACAACTATAGTTCATGGCTTGGATTTTAGTTAGCCCGAGCTGATTCTGGAGGCCAGCCTGTGACACAAAAAAGGAAGCGAATCAAAGGTCATTTAGTTTAAAAGACCTCATCAGTCGTTACAGTCGTCTTTTTATTCGAAGGAGTAAAGTTGAACTTCTTAGTTCACAGCAAAGTATTTCTTTTGTTCTCTTCAAAAATGCGAATTCTACTCAAACAAATAACAAGTGGTATGCTCAGTGGTTGGCATGTTTCATATATCACCTACTGAGTTGAGAGGGGGCGTGAAATATATTATTCATCATATACATATATAACACAGTAACCATTTGAGATATTAGAACATTCAAGATCAAACAATACCAATATTCAAGCATCCATCCTCTGACAAAAGCATAACCCCTTTCTACGAGCAAAAACTATAGAAATTAACGAGAATATGCACACTATGCATCTATGTTTGTACAGCTTACCCTGAAGAATTTGTTGAACACATTAGTTGATTCTTGGATATTGCAAGTGAATAAATCTTTTCTGACAGGGGGAAAAAGCGATGTGTTATGATTGCTATTCCGATGCAATGTTTTATGAATCTAAAAGTAAATCGATTGATGGAACTCTACAATGAGTAATTGATATGACAATAGATATATAATATTATAAATATAAGATCAGGAGGTAACTGAAGTGTAGGTAAGGAAACCGAGTTCAAGCTTAAGTGGATATGTCATCTCTAATATGTATCATAGCCTATAAAGCATATATACACTGCCGCATTCTTAGCACGGCAGCTGTTGAATAAGATAGTGCAACACCATCTAAAAAACGCATACGGAACAGAACCATAGTAGTGTGAGTTTTTCAACTGGATACAGATCAACTAAATACTGATGAAACATATCTGACATTCACCCAGCTATGACATTTCTTAACAAAATGACTGCTCTTGTGAAAAGTAGTACATGCCCATTTTAAATATAATGTAGACGTTAACTAGAGGGCAGCATATACTTGACCCTAGTGAAGATTACTCTGATCACAGAATCAGGACTGATTCATAAATTCTAACAACTCAAACCCAGGTAGCTATAAGCTAATTGCGACTGGCACCAAAGAACGCCCAAGTCTAAGATCATAATTTTTCTAACATATCTAGTGAACACTGATAGAAGAAAACTCGAAACTGACCTGGTTTTGTTGATACGAAAAGAAGTATCTTCTTTTGTACCTACAGTATATTGGAAGGAAAATTCATTGGTAACATCATCAACTATTCAATTTGTATAGACTTATAAGTAAGAATAACAGATATACTTGTGCCATTCTCGTCTGCTCTTTTGTACACAGCGGCCAAATCAGTGAATGGAGATGCTAGGGTTTCTTCGAGTCCCCAACTACTACCATTCAAGCGACTTCTTAGAATCATAAACCTTAAATTCGCCATGGGGGTAGCAACTAAAAGACTGAGATTTTCTAAACTGGAATATTGTTTATACTGTTGAATGGATGAAAAGCGAGGAGAGGAGGAGGGAACAGAAAAGAAAGATGAATTGGGAAGTTTTTTTTGTATTTTTCACATTTAGGGTTGGTTTCCAATATTTACATATCAAACATATTTTCTATTTATTATTCTACTTATTATTTATTTTTATTTTTTATTTTTTTTTCAGCAAAATTACTTTATATTGATAAAGAAAGATTACAGCTTAGGGCCCAAATCAGCAAACAAGACTGATCCATAAGGCAATGGGCTACAACTATCAAACATAGGCCTACCAAAGGCTTCACAGGAATAAAAGAAAAAACCCTAATCCCTTTCAATTTCATTCGAAACCCTAGCCCCTTGCTTCTCTCTTTCAACTACTCACAGATATCTTTCAAATCCCTAACCTGGATCGATATAGCCAACTCCGATACTTTCAAGCACCACTATAGCTAGCAATGGATTAGGCAACTCATTAGCACCAAATACATTACTCTTCTTCTCCAAAATAGCCCATCTCGACACCCAATCGGCTGCTACATTTGCCGATCTGGTAATGTGGCAGAGTTTCATCGTGGGGAGGATAAGAGATCTGCAAATGTCGACTCCATGCTCATGAGACTCTGAGTTGATGCATCTCACCAGAGTCATGCAGTCTGTCTCCAGGTCAGTGTGTCGCCAATCCTTTCTTTTACACTCTAACAGAGCCTCAATAAGCGCTCGTCTTTCTGCTTGCAGGGGGGTCAGCTTGCCAAACAAGAAGCTGGCCCATTGAATACAGTTTCCCAAGTGGTCCCTGACAATGTACCCTCCAGAGGCTTCGCCGGTGAAGCTACATGCTCCATCGGTGTTTATTTTGAGTCTTCCCATCGGTGGAGCCTTCCACTCCTGGTAAGTGATCTTTCTCCTATCGATCGATACTGCACCCAACTTTACACCTACATCATCCACATTTAGCCAGTGTTTAGACCTAAGTTTAGAATCAATAGCATTTAGAAGCCTATTAATTCTGTTTACTGCATTTTTGAAATTGTCAAATGGTTTATCATGCTTGCTGCGATTCCTGTTAAACCAAACTGTCCAAATTATAAGTTGTGGGACAATTTGGTTAACATGGAATTTAGTATAGTGTGATTTAAACCAAACTGATAGCATATGTCTAATCGTCATAAATCTCCTCACTGGTATTCTAAATAAAAGCCCATAATAGTTCCATAGATTCCAAGCGTAATTGCAGTTTATAAAGAGATGAGTTAATTCCTCACTATTAGAACAGAATTGACACTTAGAAACAATGTTGAAGTGCTTTTTAATCATAATGTCATCAGTAGGAACAAATTTCTTTAGTAATCTCCAGCAAAGAAAAGAAATTTTAGCTGGAATGAAGCTATGCCAAATTTTTTTATAAAAATATGAAGTACTACTGTTTTTTCTGATATTTTCCCAGGTTGTTTTTGTGCAAAATTTTTTGTCACATGTGAGACTCCATTCAATAATGTCTTCCTTCTCAGGACAGACATTCACACATTGAATGTGTTGTTGTCTCTCTTGAGAAAGGAAGGACATTAAATTGGAGTCCCATGTTCCATTTTTCCAAAACGTTTTAACCTTTGCTGGTAGAAAACAAGAATTTTGATCAGATACAATAGGAGGCATTCTGTGCCAAGAATCCCTCCAATAGTCAATGTCACCACTTCCCACTTTCCAGTGGATAAACTGGTCAGCCCTATACCTAATTGCACAGAGCCCTTTCCACACAATAGAGTCACCAGTACTACACTTGGCACTGAGAGGGTGACTATCCTTGCAATAAGATTTAGACATTAATTCAGTCCAAAGGGTTTTCCCTTTCCTAAAATAGAACCAAAGTTTGTAGGAAAAAGCCAACTGAATGTCTGATAGCAATTTAATGTTTAAGCCTCCCTCCACAAAAGGCTTACAAATGCCATTCCAATCAGACCAGTGAATGGCATTTTCATTCACTTTTGGCCTCCATAAAAACTTATTCAGGCAAAGACCAATTTTATTTAGTATATTTTTAGGGATTATACTATGTTGCATTCTGTAATAGATAATGGGATAGAGCACATGTCTAATTAGTGATAATCTTCCACTAAAAGACAAGTGCTTCAAGTCCCATTCATTATTATTTATTATTTTCAAAAAGCGATTAGTATCCACTTTTACTATTTCAAACACTTTTTGAGAAACTATACAAAACACAAAAATCTAGACAAATTTCTTTTCTCCTTTCATCTTCTATTCGGTTTTTAATTTATGTGTTGATTCCAGTTGTTTTCATCGTCGATTATTGTTCGATTTCGTTGCGGATATCCAATCGATTTTATTCTACTTTGGTTCCCAACTTCTATAAACGTAAATGTTAATTCTGTTTTATTCGATTTTGTTTTATTCTTACATAGAAACTTGTATTTTTGTTTGGTTTTATAGTTGTAGGTTTTGATGCATTTTGAGTTCTGTGTTTAAGGTAGGTTTTGTGAGGAAGACAAAGCCATGTGTTCAGTGTATTGTGTCATGTGTCTCACATATCGCATATGTTGTATTGTGCTTGCGAAATGAGAGAAAATAGATCGTTGACTATGATAGTTATGTGATGCAAGGCTTTATTACCTAACATACGAGATGCGAGACTTTATTTTTTCAAATGTGATTTCAATGCGAGTTTTGATACTTTTGTAGTTTTTCAATGCAATATGGGAGTTACATTTTTATTTTTATTTTTATTTTTTAAATTGTCAAATAGAAGTACATGATGTGTAGAACTTGATTATGTATTTTTAAACTAAATCGTGAAATTGCAATCCTTGATCTTTGTCCGCTTATAGAATTTTATTGTGTTCTTAATTTTATTTTAAGTAAATGGATGTGTTTGTTAAAGGTAATTTCATATTAAGATATTTTTGTGGTGACCTCTAAGATTGTCTTTTCAGTTATGGTTGTGATTTTGTTGGCATACTATCAATTGTTGATATTTTGTGTTGTTCAACTGTTACCATTGATATGAAAGTTTTTGTTTTTGTTGTACGGAATGTTTTAAAAAATGCTCTAAGTTTATTTGGAACTTCAAATGAACATTTTATTAGTGAAGAAATTAGATTCAATATTAGTTTTTTCTTCATTAGAACAAACAGCTTGTTATTGTTGGTTAGGTTGATGAAATTAGCGGCGTTGGACATATTTTTGAAAAAGGTGCAATAACTTTAAGATTATCTATACGTAGATTTTCTTTATGTGAAGATTTTACCTTCAAAATTTTGCATAATAATAAATAAATAATAATTATTCATTACGAGAAAAAAACTATTCAAAAGGATGCCATTAGAGACTTATGTGACTATTGATACGTCTACTAATTTATGGTTGTTAAGAAATATATCCAAACTCACACTTGTGGGACTGTTTTTTGTCACGATAATAGATTGCATTTAACATAAGATTTGATTGTTGGAATATATTTATTTAATATATTTATTTAATATATTTATAGACTAACAATAATTTGGACCGACATGCTAAATAAACATATTCGATTATTGTCTTAAGGAAGTCCAAATTAAAAGTAGTCGAGTTAATTATTTAATTAACTAAATTGGACCTATGGGTAAAAAGGCGTTATGGGCTCAAGTGTGGTAACCGGGTTGAATTTGGGCACTGTGATGAAGAGGGCCCAAATCTCAACACTTAAGCCTGAATTAATAAATCAGGGATATAAATTGAATTATCAATTTATTGGGTTATGGTCCCGGACACAAGGAAGTAACAAAGGATGGGCTTTACAATGTTGGGCTTCACATTGTAAAATCTATAAATAAGGGGCTAGGTTTAGGTATTTCATCACTCTAAACCCTAATCAGAAATACGGCCGCTTCCTTAGTGTCTGGAAACTTTTCCTTCTAATCTGATTCTGCAGGTCTCTTAGTTTCATAAACGGAATCGCCGGAGAACATGGAATCGCTAAAGAACGTAAAAAATAACTGTAGAGAATACTAAATGGATAGCAGCAAGCAAACCCGTAAGTATTCTTGTTTTTTTGTTTCTTCTATAGATGAATCTAGCAAAAGGGTTTTATTATTTTTTCCGCGATTTGTTATATATTATTTGATGTGATTTCGGATAATATATAACAATTGGTATCAGAGTCAAATAAACCCTTTTTGGATTCAGTAGAATAATCAAATTGAGTATTGATAGATAAAAACGCATGTTTTTCGTAATCGTAAAGAATCCATGTCATTGGGATTATGTGTTAATTGAATTGGTAGGGCATGGATTTAGGGATTGTATGAAAAGCATGTTATGTGATTTATTGTATTGAAACACATGTTTTATTATCAGTAAATTTCAATTTTTATAGTTTGGGATTTTATTTTTATTTTTCGGGTAAAATTAGGGTTTATTGATGTCTGGAATTTTTCTCCCAAAATTAGCATCAAATCAACCCTAAAATAACGAATAAAATCAAAATTATTGGGACAGTGGCTCATCGACAGCTTAACCCCTGATGTTAACGCTGATCGAAGACTGTCCGCTGATTATCACGGTAACCGAAAAAAAAATTAATTTTTTTTTTCGAAAGTACATATTTTGTTCGGAAATATATATATATATATATATATATATATATATTGTATGTAAATTATTTCACAAGTATGTTGTGTTTGGCATGCAATTTTTTTGTATGTTTATTTGTGAATTAAATTGTGTGTGTGAATGATTAAATGACGATGCATGATTAGGGTTTCGTAGACCGATAGGTGAAACTAAGAAATTAATTTAATCGGCCCTCCGGAAGGTTAAAATTAATTTTCTTAAGGATCATAGGCTTCGAAAAGTTCGGGGATTAATTTAAATTCAAATATTATCGGCCCTCCGGAAGGTTCACGTTTGGGTTTAAATTAATCATGAACGGGAGAAAATTATTGAAAATGGTCTTTGTGTTGATTTTAATTTTAATTAGATGAAATCGGCCCTCCGGAAGGTTTCATCGGTACTTAAGGATAAATTAAATTCAGCCTTACGATTTTTTGATTTTAAGTAGGTGAAATCGGCCCTCCGGAAGGTTTCACCGGTACTTAAGAAAATCAAATTATGGTTATTTTAATATATGTAAATGACATCGGCCCTCCGGAAGGTCTCATTGGCAATTAGAAAATTAAAATAATGATCATAGTATTTTTCTCAAACTCATAAAATTTCATGTTAATTTGATTTGCCCTCCGGTATCTATTATCAAGGAATTTTATGTTTTACATGTATTTGTCATGTTTATGCATATGTTTTCAGTTATATGTCAAGATGCTAGATGTGCTTTGTGTTGTTTGTTCTTATTATAGTATCCATGGGTTACAATTTGTTGGGGACTCGTCCACCAACGTTGGATTGTTCGGACTTCCAATTGTGGAAGGAAGAAATGTTGCTGTTTTTATCTGTACATGATTACGACTATGCACTGATAACTCCCAAACCATCTCCCCTTAGTCCGGAAAGTACACCGGATGAAACTAAGGCTGATGAAAAGTGGGAAAGGTCAAATAAGTTATGCATGGTGCTCTTGTTACAGGGAATAGCAGTAGCATTGCGTGGGGCTGTCCCTAAAGGTGTTACCACTGCCTCGGTCTTTCTCACAGAGATTGAGAAAGCCTTTGCAAAAAAAAATATGAAAAGGTAGAGATGCAGCGTTTGCTCATCGAGCTAGCTACCAAAAAGTATAATGGCAAAGGTAAAATCCGGGAGCACATTCTGGGAATGTTGATGATTAGCCAAAAGTTAAAGGCAATCGGTTTAGACTTACCTGAGGAATGCATAGTGGGATTCACATTTCATTCGTTGCCAGACCGGTTTAAGTATTTCCAGTCCACCTATAACTGCATGCGAGAAAAGTGGAATATCAATGAATTGATTTCCCACGCTGCACAGGAGGAGGAAAGACTTAAAGGCACAGTGCTTGAGGCTAATGTGATTACATCACCAAATAAGGCAGGACCTAAGCGGAAGGCATATGGCAAAGGACCGGGTCAAGGTTCGGTTAACAAGAAAGGTATAAGGCCCTGGACAAGTTCATAACTTTTAAGACCGAGATTGAGAAACAACTTGGTAAAAGCATTAAGACCGTTAGATCTGACCGTGGTGGTGAATACTATGGTAGATATGACGGATCGGGTGAACAACGTCCAGGTTCCTTTGCACAGTACCTAGAGAAGTGTGGAATAGTCCCTCAATACACTATGTCTGGTTCACCTCGCATGAACGGTGTATCTGAGAGACGGAACCGAACAATAAAAGATATGGTTAGAAGCATGATAAGTCACTCATCTCTACCATTATCTCTCTGGGGGAAGCCATCAAATGTGCCGCTTATATACTCAATCGAGTACCCACAAAGGCTACTGTTAGGACTCCATATGAGCTTTGGAACGGGCGTAAACCTAATTTAAAGCATCTGCATGAGTGGGGTTGTCCAGCTGAGGCGAGGCCTTACAAACCTCAAGAAAAGAAACTGGACCCAAAAAAAACAGTTAGTTGTTTCTTCATAGGTTATTCCGAACATTCTAGAGGGTTTAAGTTTTATGATTCTCTCACTAGTACAATATTTGAGACAGGAACGGCCAAGTTTCTAGAGGATGTTGAGTTTGGGGGGAAGAATAAGGGAACATATGTTGATTTTGAGGAAGAATCCATAAAGATTCATGAAGGTTTTAATAGGGATACTGAGATATCTGAAGATTGGGCGGTAATGCCAATCATTTCGATCCCATTAGAATAAGGTAATCCTCAGATTAACACTGATGCTCCACTTGAGGGTTCTAACCAGGATACATAGATTCGGGTAGAACAAGAGGAACCTCAAGATAATCTTCCACAAGGGAATCAAAATGACATCGTTCATAATGATCAAACTCTACCTCCTCAAGAAGTGCAACAAGAGGAAATAGTGCCATTAAGAAGGTCCACTAGAGAAAGGAAGAGTATTATAGGTCCAGAATTTATAGTATATCTTCAGGAGCATGATGAGTTATGTGCTGGAACTGTAGATGATCCCTCATCCTACAAACAGGCCATGGCAAGCTCTGAATCTCAAAAGTGGATTGACGCTATGAAAGAAGAGTATAAATCAATGCAGGATAATGCGGTATGGGATCTTGTCCCATTACCTGAAGGGAAAAAGGCAATTGGTTGTAAATGGGTTTACAAAACCAAACGCGATTCCCTGGGTAATGTGGAAAGACATAAAGCACGTCTTGTAGCGAAAGGTTATACTCAGCGTGAAGGGATTGATTTTAAAGAAACTTTCGCTCCAGTATCGACGAAGGATTCCTTTAGAACAATCATGGCATTAGTTGCACATTTTGACCTTGAGCTTCATCAGATGGATGTTAAGACCGCTTTTCTCAATGGTAATATTGAGGAAACGATCTACATGATGCAACCAGAACACTTTGTAGAAAGTAACTCAAAAGATCTGGTTTGCAGACTTAAGAAATCCATTTATGGGCTTAAACAAGCTTCTCGTCAATGGTATCACAAATTCCTTGAGGTGATAGTCGGTTATGACTTTGAGATCAACTCGGTTGAGGATTGTGTTTATCACAAGTTCAGTGGGAGTAATTTTATATTTCTTATATTATATGTGGATGACATATTGCTTGCCTCGAACAATAAGGGATTGTTACACACTACAAAAAGATTTCTATCAGACAATTTTGATATGAAGGATCTTGGTGATGCCAGTTTTGTGTTAGGAATCCAGATACATCGAGATCGTTCTCGTGGTATTCTTGGATTATCACAAAAAGCATACATTAAAAGTGTGTTACAACGTTACAGATTGGCAGATTGCAAACCCCTAAGTACCCCTATAGCAAAGGGTGACAGACTTAGTCTGAGTCAATGTCCTAAGACAAAACTTGAGATTGAGGAAATAAAAACGGTCCCTTACGCTTCTGCAGTTGGGAGTTTAATGTATGCTCAAGTTTGTACTAGGCCGGACATTACCTTTGCTGTAAACATGTTGGGGAGATATGTTAGTAACCCAGGAATGGATCACTGGAAAGCAGTTAAAAGAGTACTCCGATATCTGCAAGGAACAAAGGGGCACATGTTGACATATAGGAAGTCGGATAAACTGGAGATCATCGGGTATTCCGACTCGGATTTTGGTAGATGCGCAAACACATTAAAAAGCATGTCAAGCAACATATTCTTATTGGCTGGAGGTGCAATATCCTGGAAAAGTGTAAAGCAAACACTTATTGCATCGTCCACCATGGCAGCAGAATTTGTTGCATGCTTTGAGGCATCAAACCAGGCACTATGGCTGCGGAATTTTGTTACTGGATTACGCATTGTACAAGGGATAGAAATCCCTATGAGGTTATATTGCGATAACAATTCCGCAGTGCAGTACTCTAACAGCAACAGGAGCGCGTCTAAATCCAAACACATAGACATAAAGTTTCTGTCTGTTAAAGAAAGAGTACAGATGGGTCAGATAAGTATAGAGCACATCGGTACAAACTCCATGATAACAGATCCCCTAACAAAGGCGATTTTGCCTAAGGTTTTCCAGGGACACACCATCAATATGGGTGTAGTTGGTTTAGAGGATTGTTAGTTTCAGTGGGAGAGTTTGTAATAGGATCTGATGTTATATTTTGCAGTATTGTGCACATTAAAGTTTATTGCAATATATATATGCTTGGAAATATTTATTGATATTTGTACAGTATTGGATCTCCAAAAGTAGGAACCATTTAAGAGTAGATATGTACGATTACAAGCCATATTACTCTTATGCCACGCTCCATAATTGGCCCAAGTAATTGATTGATAATGGTAATGTGATTACTGTTGCATCCTATTGTTCACATTACGAGAAAGAGGTCTTTAGTCCTTTATTGTTATCAGTCATGAACGGGGTTGTACCATTTGCCCATTGACAATGAATATAGGGATCCCATTAAAGTTGAATATGTATTCTTGAGTAGCATATGACGGTCCAAATGGGAGATTGTTGGAATATATTTATTTAATATATTTATTTAATATATTTATAGACTAACAATAATTTGGGCCGACATGCTAAATAAACATATTCGATTATTGTCTTAAGGAAGTCCAAATTAAAAGTAGTCGAGTTAATTATTTAATTAACTAAATTGGACCTATGGGTAAAAAGGCGTTATGGGCTCAAGTGTGGTAACCGGGTTGAATTTGGGCACTGTGATGAAGAGGGCCCAAATCTCAACACTTAAGCCTGAATTAATAAATCAGGGATATAAATTGAATTATCAATTTATTGGGTTATGGTCCCGGACACAAGGAAGTAACAAAGGATGGGCTTTACAATGTTGGGCTTCACATTGTAAAATCTATAAATAAGGGGCTAGGTTTAGGTATTTCATCACTCTAAACCCTAATCAGAAATACGGCCGCTTCCTTAGTGTCTGGAAACTTTTCCTTCTAATCTGATTCTGCAGGTCTCTTAGTTTCATAAACGGAATCGCCGGAGAACGTGGAATCGCTAAAGAACGTAAAAAATAACTGTAGAGAATACTAAATGGATAGCAGCAGGCAAACCCGTAAGTATTCTTGTTTTTTTGTTTCTTCTATAGATGAATCTAGCAAAAGGGTTTTATTATTTTTTCCGCGATTTGTTATATATTATTTGATGTGATTTCGGATAATATATAACATTGATTACTAATGAAATACGTGATTGTATTATGACCAAATTTGATGTTACAACCAAAAATGTAAAATCATTTGTAAAAAACAACTATGGTTTAGATATATCGTACTGCCTTTGATGAACTGTTTAAGAGAAAGCTAATATAATTATTTATAGAGATAGTTTTATTTCATATAAATTACTTAAGAGGTATTTCAAATCATTGAAGATTCTTGATATTACAAGTGACTACTCACTAGAGTACATTTCATGAACCAACATCTTCAAGCATTTTTTCATAGTATTTTGTTCTTGTCTCCAAGGTTTCCATCATTGTCGTCCATTTTTATGTATTGATGGATTTTTTTGGCGGGGAAACATAAAAGGGTATTGTTATATGTCATAGCTAAAGATGGTAACAATGATGAATTTTGTTCTCTATTATTTTTATTATGAATAAATATTATTTGTTATATTAGATGCAAAATGTGAGACAAAACATATGCTAGATGCGAGACTAGGTATTGCCAATATGATAGATGTAAAACTAGGCATAACCAATATGATAGATGCAAGACTAGGCATAACTAATATAATAGATGTGAGAATAGCGATAACCAATATGATAGATGCGAGTCTACGCATAACCAATATGTTATATGTGAGACTAAGCAAAATGCAAGACACCATATGATAGATGCGAGATGCAAGACGATGTATTAAATTCATGTGAGACTAACTCATAATCAATAATATGTGAGATGTAATATCTTAATATATATTAGATGTAAAAATATAACATTTCTTAAGTGTGATACACTAATAACAATGTGATTTATGTTGTTCTTATTTCATAAACTTTTGCTGGTATTTTTCCTATTGCAGTTGTTATTTTTTGGGTCGGAATATGGTTATAATGGGCTATGATTTCTAGAGATGTTGAAACCCCACTTGTTGGATCGTTAAATTATATTTATTATTGATCGTCACTTAGGTATTATTAATGTTGTTACTACGTTGTTTCTAAATTGCTAGCATGTGTATTATATTTTTTTTATCTCATTGGGAATTTAAAGTATTCTCTGAGTAGTACATCCACATAATTTATGACTAATATGGTTTACATATTAAAAAGATATTTATGCATCGACTCAAAATATGTACACTGAACATATCGATGAATTTATTAATGAAAGAGGTTATAAAAGTAATAGTTTTTTTTATGAGAATTGATATGTTAGTAAATTTTTTAAACGCAAACGGCATACTTTCATTACTTATACTCCAACAAAGTCTTTCAATAATTAGATCAAACAATATGATAGCCTATCTATATTGTAGTTAATTGACAAGATTAAAATTTTACTTATGAGTCAAATTTTAAGACGTTATGCGGAGGCTGAAGGTTGGAATAATGAGTTATATCCTGAATTTGAAAACAAATCTAAGGATAATATGAATAAAGGTCATTCGTGGATAGTTTGTTCATATCCACCACTTTTACATGAAATTTTTTATGAACCTATTATGGTTGTTTATCCTATATAATCTAGATGTTCTCGTGCTATATAGAAAATTTAGTGTTTTCAAGCAGTTGAGGTACGACCATTTTTTTTAAAGTAGGTCATAGCAGGAGGTCCTGTGAGGTTTCACTTTAAAGAACGATTTGTTTTGTACATTAATATATCACATTGCGAGTTTTTTATTTTATCAATACGAGTTGTTTGCATTACATTAAAGAAATGAGATTTCTTTGTATATTAAATTCGAATTTGAGAGTTCTTCATTATCAACATTGCGAGTTATTTATTTTACAATGAGTAAATGCAAGTTGTTTGTATACTGAGGTAACGAGTGTTCTTTTTATATTAAAAAGATCGTCGCGAGTTGTTTACTAGTCATATTGCAAATTGTGTGCATACTGTTGAGGAAATGAGAGTTGTTTTTATGTCATTCTAATGAGTCTTCCCTGTATATTACCATCTACCATTTGCGAGTTCTTTGGAATTTTAACATGTCAGTTTGCTTGCTAGTTATTTTTATATTACTATCCCAATAGTTCTTTGTAATTGAAATGTTGACATTGGTATGTACAAAAATAAAATGAGTTGTTTTTAAAATATCAAGCGAGTTGTTTGTAATTAAATTCAAAGTTTAATTTAATTAGATACATAGAATTGTTTGAAATAAGGTTCAACGTGTTGTTTACAATTAGATTCAGAGAGTTGTTTGAAACTGGATTCAGAGAGTTCTTTATGATTAAAATGCGAGAGTTGTTTGGATAATGAACCAGCACTATTACATCATAAACTTTTTACACTAATAAAAAGTTTATACAAAAATAAATTACAAGGCCATAACAGCCTTCATGCACTCAACCCTTCCAAAAAACACTACCATCTTTAGGGTTGGTCAGTTTGCATGCAAAAAAAAACAAAAGGATTAACAATCAGTCATCACCAGAGGAGTCTTCTTCTTCATACTCGTCTTCATGTCCATCGTCGTGCCGAGTTAGGGGTTTCTTCCACTTATCAACATAAAATCATTACGACTGGGAGAAACCATTACATTTATAAACATAGGTACCACGATAACATTTGTAGTGAATTCTCTATTTGCAAAATAATTGATAATAATAAGTGAATTTAATTTTCAGAATATGGTAGCTATATCATTTAATTTACAAATATATTCGTTTATTATTATTTTATGAAATTAATGGAAATCACAGTTTGATTAAGAAAAGGGAAAATAATTGATTTTTGATGGGTGGTTTTTATATAGATTTGAGACTTTTATTTGGTTGTGGTTTTAGTTTTTAATTTGGGCCTCGATTTTGATCGCTTCAGATATAATCGGGAGTGAGAAGTTGGTATTTGGTCTAAAAGTATTTATGTATTGATTAAATGAATTGTTAGAGAGAGAAGTTGTCAAGAATATCTTAGAGAGAGAAAGTAACAAGTGTTAAAGTAAAAAAGTAATCACTAATCCCCGTTCTAAAAAAAAGTACACCTATTTATAGGGGTGACAAGTTCCATGTAACAAAAATACAATTATCATATTGGATAATTCAAACTCATTATTATACTAAGTAAAAACATATTTTTTACATATTAGTGGGGACCATAATGAGAGGTAGGCCTTGTATCTAGATATCATATATGAAACCAAAAACTATTGAAAATATATGTTTGAATCAGTGTGATATATGGATCCCAAAGCGCAAGTAGATGCATCAGTGTTCTTACAGGGAAAAGTAGTAGAGGTAGGTCTCGGACAAAAGGAATCTCAAATAGATCCACAATTGGAGGATTAACGTAGTCAGTTAGCTTTGGAAGATCACAGGAATCAGTTATTAGAGAAAATGACTGAGTTAAATGACCAGTTGGTTCAGATGGAACAATCTGGTTTAATCAAACCAGGAAGGGTCCAATATGAGGTTCAAAGGGTGAACGAATGTAGAAATTTGGTTGGTCGTTCTGAAGAGATTCATGGAGAGATTATTAGAGGAAGATATAATTATTGAGAAGTTAAATTTTAGATATATTAAGGCTATCGTTCTTCTTGGAGGGAAATGAAAGCTAAGCACGGGTATGCTCCTTCGAAATATAGCGTGTCACCTATTTTAGATTGCGATGGGCATTCTCATACGCCCGAACAAGTTGATAGTTACAAAAAGAAGAGATATTTATGTGATTAATATTATTCGAAAAGACGGCCCAGTGGCAGTTAAGGATATCGAATCGAGCAGGAGTCTAAAAAACAAAGTGAATCTCGATATGTACTTGAAATCCCAAATTTTGAGTATAATATTTCTAATAAGTTCACAAACCTTTCAGAATAAGTAATTTATATGATTACAAATGATGTTATAGGAGGGAGTCAATACAAAGAAGGTCTGGATTGGAGGACATCTCCATTCTCAGATAAAGTCAAATCTATAACACTTCCGAAACTTTTTGATATTAAAAAAATGGAAATCTGCAGTGGAACACAAGATCCGAATAATCACACCAAATAGTTTAAGAACTACATGATGAATTTAGAGGATGAAGATAAATTGTTGTGCGGAGTTTTCTCACAAACTTGTAAAGATGCTTTTTTAAAGTGGTATAACAGGATTCCGAAGGGGTTAATAACTAAATTTGGGATGTTTTATACTAATTTTCGAAGATAGTTTATTGGAAGTAAGGAAATGTATGAAATTGGGATACCATAATTCAATGCCACCAAGTCATTTGAGAGAATTTGAAAGATTACACTAAGCATTTTGCGCTAACCAAAACTGGGTTGGGTGATTGTGATGAAGAGGTTGCGTGTTATCGACAACGGTTGCTTCCCAGAGATTTAGCTAATGAAAAAAAAGAAGAAGATTACTTACTTTTAGAGCTTTAATGACACATGTAGAAGAACATATCAATGCTGATGGATTTACAAGGGTACGGTTCGGGCCAAGTTCAACACAAAAGAAATTACAGCAGGGGAGCACTTCAAATAATCAAGGGTCTCGATTACAAGTATCTTTTTGAGCGAGGGCTCCAAACAGTTTACCCCCTCGGTGAGGACCATCCCATGTGACAACTTCAGTTTATCAACAACAGAAGCCTAGGCCAAATGAGTGGATTCGACGCAAGTATTATGCTAAGTTGACAAACAATGTAGCGAATTTTTATTGAAAAAGCCAGAAATCATGTTGAGTTCTGAAAGCCTACCCCATACAACTAAGCTCAGAGAAGAATTAAAATGAAAGGTATAATTCATATATAAATATATAAGAAAATTTTATGAGATCATGGAACACAAAAAATTTAGCTTATGTTGAGCATAATCCTAATAACAAAACTTAAAAAAAAAACAGAAGATCTCAAAAATAAAAAGTGAAAAAGATTGGGTTTCCAGTATTCTTCACTGTCTCGATAACTTGTGTTTGGTCTGAATACCTATCTCCTACCAATATAACTCATATTCGTAAGAATAAAATCATAATTCTCATCAAATAATATAAAAATTAATTTATTTTATAAAATTAAATAATAAGAAGTTATAATTTATTCTTTAGAAAGCATATTAATTTTGTCTTGAATTTTATTTAATTTCACATCTTTTATTTTTCTTCTTCTCTTTATTCTTGAATTATTTATTTTCAAGTTTTTTACTTTAATAATTCTTTTAATTGTATATTTTATTCATATTTTTTAATCTTTTTTGCTATTTTTTAAATCTTATTTCACTAATAAATCAAACAATAACTAGATGTGAGTACTTTATTCATAATTACTCATAACTGACAATTAAATAAGTGTAAATTAATATAAAATCAAGGATACATATTCCTTGACCAATGGACAGAAGTGAGAGTAGTAACAAACTCCACCTAGTTCGTAAGAAAACCCCGAAGAGGGAGGGGGGGGGGGGGGGTCATATAAACTTTTTCATGAAAATCACCATTTGTAAACACATTTTGAACATCCAGTTTAAAAATCTTCTATTGGCGAACAGACACAACAACAATATGGGTATCATCCTTTTTTCCATTGGGGCAAACGTCTCCTCATAATCCACATTGTAGTTTTATTAATACTCTTTTTATACGAGACGAGCCTTATACCTCTCAATGGACCCACCATAATTTGTTTTAAGACCTAACGAGATCCAATTATATGCTTACTAGGTGAAGGTTCAAGCACATCTCATGTGTGAGTCTGATAAAGAGCAATAAGCTATTTGTCCATAATATTTTTCCAACTTGGATTAAAAATAAATTATTTAGACAACTTGGGTTCATATAAATCATTTATATTTTCCATGAAAGGAGAAAATAGAGTCGAGTAAGAAACATAAGTAAATTTTGGTAGTTTGGTAGACTTACTTGTACAAGTAGATCTTCTGAGAGATGCAGAATATGTAGTTGCACCAAATAAAAAAGCAAACTCAGGTATTCATGAAGCTAAATTGGTATCAGTTGGTGTAGATGTCTCATGAAGTGATACATCATATCAATAGTTGTATCGTTGTTATTGTTAAATGGATCAATAACCTAAAGATATGTCTTAGTTATGTCATGTGATTTTGTAAGAATAAAAAAACTTAAAGATGCTCAATAAATATGACATGTCGAGATACATATAACTTCTTATTTGTGGGATCAAAATAATAATATCTTTTCTGTCTAATACCATAACTATAAAAACACGTATAGTTTTTTTAGGTGACAACTTGTTCCTTTTGACACAAGGATGAAAGACAAAAAACGTATAACTAAACACTCGTAAAGATGAATAATCTAGTAGATGTCTATGTAATTTTTAGAATAGAGACATCTCTAAATTATGTGCAGTAAGAATTAGATTAATTACATATATCGTAGTTAGAACTATATCTCCCTAAAAATTACTAGGAATTTCGACCCATAAAAGTAATGAAAGAGTAGTTTCCACAGAATGATGATATATCATTTATGCTGATGAGAAAATAAATGACTAGGAAGGATCTTGGTTCTTGGACCTGATGTGACTAGGGCATAAATGTAAAGAGAAAGTAGAAAGAGAATATTATATTCAGAATGTCCCACCTACCAAGAATAATGGGTCTCCTTTTATAGTGGAGAAGGGTGGACCCATTAATGTCCTTGCTGGACTTGTTTTATTTCTCTTTTAGTCCTTCATAAAGTTCCTTGTTTACAAATTATCCTCTAATAAAAGACAAATACAATTATGGACATATTAGTTTCATTCTATTTACAATTGACTCCTTATTATCAACATCGGCGAATTACTCCCTTATCAGTAGCCCCCCAGTCTTCAAGAACGACGGGAAAAAAGACTTGTAAAAGAATCAGCTCAGAGCACCTCTGCCTCTTAGCTTGATGGACTGGTTTACCCGGGTCTGACTTTTTCCTTCAACCGATGTCCGACCCTTCTTATTTTCATTAACTGGTCGGGCGTGCGTCCTTCCTTCTAACTGATGTCAGACCCTCCTGGTTTTATCAAGCGACCGAGCACGAGTGCTTTCCTCCAACTGATATTCGACTCTTCACGTTTTCATCAAGTGGTCAACCGTGTTTAGTCCCGACGCCGTTTATGAATCGTCTTGGGTCGACTTCTGATCCTTCTTAGCGATTTCTTCATGGGCCTAGACTGGTAACTAAGTTTCGCAAAGTGAACCGGGTTTAATGTGGCCCATATAACGTCTCTATCTGAGCTAGCTAGTGCAGGCCTAGCGTGCTTGTCTGACTAAGGGCGACGCGTGTCGACCGACTACTCGAAGCGTGCTTGTTGGCCCAGTTCCTAAAGAGGTCTTTTCGACTTCCCGCTGCTTTTCATCGCTTGGACTTCCCCGTATGCGTAACGGCTGCATGGGTTTGCCTATAAATACCTCACAAACGAAGGTTGCTCTCAGAGGCGTTCTGGAGAGAGAAAGTGTTGTCCAAACTTTTCTAGAGAGAGAGAGCTTGTTTTATGAGAAATAGGCACCCGCAGCAAAAACCAAAACCAAAAAAGAAGAAAGAACTAGTGTTCGGGTTTGAAGATTGGGCTAGCATCGGTCATCGTGCTGAGGAATATCGACATGCGGGACTGATTTGGATTCTGACACCAAACCCTTCACGCTTGTACCGCTACCCCACGACCCCGTTCTTGCCAATCTGGTTCCTGCCGAGTCTTTCACCTTACCCGAAACGTCCGGTGCTCGGACCCCAGAGACTATTGTCATTCCTTCCATTAGTACCTCTCCACACTCCCCAACTGCCCAACTCAAACGCCCGACGCCTTCGTCAGTCAACTCTTACACGGCTCCGCCCCCTTTTCCGCCCCGTCGTAGAGGCCAAGGCAAATTTATTTCTATGGGAGAAACCAGCTCCTCTACTTCTCCCGCGGGAGGTAATTCTCCCGAGATTGTTCAGCTTACTCCTACCATACGAGGATACCGAACCAGTACTAACACTGCTCGTACTTTTTTAGGTCTCAACTAACGACCACTGACACCTGCCGAATTGGATCCCGAGCGTGCTCGCCAACAACGACAAGAAGCTCATCTGGCTTAAACCGAAAGCAGTTCCGGTCCTGTGGATATTCAGGTTCGACCGTCCGATCCATCCGTGGCCAGTTTCCTCAGATTCGACGTAATCCCGGTAGTAAATACCGACGAATCAGAAGTGGATGTTTTACCCACGGAAGAAGGTATTGATGCTGCTGGCAAAACCACTGCTCCTCCCGAAGAGCGACTTCCCGAGGAGATTGAGGCGGTCATGACCACCAACTATCACCGCTGGTTACCCTGGAGTAATGTTATCTCCCTATTTGAGGGCAAGTATCTTTACTTCCCCGTTGCTGAGCAAGAGGAGCTGCTGATCCGGTGGGGTATCCCGGGGTGCATTACCGTTCGGTTCCCTGTTCCTGGGGAGACTCCCGTGTATGTTCGGTCACGGGAAATTATCGTCTTTACCGAAATGTTTAATTGGGGCCTCAGGTTCCCTCTCGATCCTGAGATTGCTCTATATTTCAAGACTCTCAACATCTGCCCCTCTCAGCTGACGCCCAATGCGTGGTCCACGCTGATGTCTAGCATAATGGCCTTGCGCCTTTCAGGTCGGGTTATGCCTATGGAGGAGTACATAGCCATGTCCGGGCTGTCGAAGTCTCCCAACTCCCCCTTCTTCTATTCCTCGTTGGCCAATACATGGAAGATAGTAATGATTTCCTCGAGGGCCACAAAGGTTGGAAACACTGCTTCGTCTTCCTTAGTGGCTGCTGGGAGAATGGCCGGCCCTACAGTAAGGAGAATCCGAGGCGACTGCTGCGGACGTGGGTTCCTGACGGTATATATATATATTTTTAAAAAACCGATCCTTTGTGCAGTATCGAAGGAATTCGTCCAAGGGTCAAAGAAGGATTACTTCAAGCCGGGCAAAGTCACCTTCCAGGTGTTGAAGGACTATGCCAAAAAGCATTGGGGTCGGGCAATGCACCGGGCCTTTAAAAACACCAACCTGATCGCGAGTAACCTCTGGCGTTGCTCGTCAGAACCGCTCACTATTGAGCAGCTGCGTCAACCCCCCAGTATGGATGACTTGATCGCAAAGACGGATGCGCCCGATGCCCACCTATTTGTCCCGAAGCGCAACAAGGCGTCTAGCAAGCGCCCAAAATCAGATGATGACGTTGAGCATGACAATGCCGGGGCTGAAGAGACGGGTGCAGAGGGGCACGAGGAAGAAGTTGTTGCTGAGGGTGGCGAGGCCCATCAGACCCAGGAGCTGGCGAAGAAGCAGAAGGGGAAGGCCGACGCAGAGGAGGCTCAGGCTAAAAAGCCTAAACGCTCAAAGAAAGAAAGCGGGTCTGTCGCGATGTTGCGGGTGCCGACAATGCTACCGTCCCGGAGCTGTTTGACCAATACGTGGGGGCTAAGGGTGGTTCGACTGTCGACCCCGTAGTGGTGATCCCTGACGATGCTGGCCCCTCAAAGGCTTCTAAGAACGCTGTGGCGTCGTCGAGTGGCACGAAGCTTCCGGTGCTGTATGTGCCCGGGAGTCCGCATACTTTTCTGTTGCGGGTAACTGACGGACTAGCCCTTTCCTTGTACAACATGCTTGTGCCTTTGGCCCTGAAAGAGCGCCGGGCAGGGGAACTGAGCTAGAATCTGTCGGGCGCAGAGGCAAAAGTTGCCGGTCTGGAAGAAGAGGTGCGGAAGGCTAAAACGGCCCAAGAACTGGCGGAGGAGCGGCTCAAGGAGACCAAAGGGGCCTTAGAGCAAGTCAGGAAGGCCAGGGAGGATCGTGCCGCGGGTTTGGTACAAGAGATCACTGACCTGAAGAAGGCTAACACCCTTTTTGCTGAAAAATGCAAGAAGTCCCCTGTAAACCTTCTCTGTAGGCAAAATTTCAAGACAATCAATATATATTATTCGTACTTATGCTTTTTACGATTGTTGTATTCCATTTTGGTTTTATAAATCCATGTGAGGGTCGGAAATTTAGGACGTCATCAGTTCGGTCAATAAAAAACCCACGAAGGTTCTGTTGGTCAAATGTAAACTTGAACATTTTCCGATAGGGTCGGAAATTTAAGATGTAGATCAGTTTGAACACTAAAAAACTTGGGAAGGTTCTGTTGATCAATGTAAAATTGAAAATTTTCCCGTAGGGTCGGGAATTTAAGATGTAGATCAGTTGGAACACTGAAAAACCTGTGAAGGTTCTGTTGATCAATGTAAAATTGAAAATTTTCCCGTAGGGTCGGGAATTTAAGATGTAAATCAGTTTGAACACTGAAAAACCCGTGAAGGTTCTGTTGATCAATGTAAAATTGAAAATTTTCCCATAGGGTTGGGAATTTAAGATGTAGATCAGTTTAAACACTGAAAAACCTGTGAAGGTTCTGTTGATCAATGTTAAATTGAAAATTTTCCTGTAGGGTCGGGAATTTAAGATGTAGATCAGTTTGAACACTGAAAAACCTGTGAAGGTTCTGTAAGGCAGTCAAGATTATTCAAAAGAATCGTCGATTGGCTCGTCAACCGACCGAGTCGTCTATAACACTTCAAAGATGGAAAGGCAAAAAAAATTGATTAAAGGGGTCGGTTTCTATCGATGCCTTATTAAAACCTCCTCGCGCCACCGAGGTAGGAAAGAGTGCATCCCCAACCCAAAGATTTTTACACAAATAATGCTCAGAGTTTACAAAATACGAAATTACTCCAAATACAATTTTAGATGTTCAATGTTCCATGGTAGCCTTAGCGAACGCCCGAGCTTGTCTTGCAAACGATATGTCCCGCTCTTGACTTTTTCTATCACTTCGTACGGTCCTTCCCAGTTTGGGGCGAGCTTACCGAGGCTTTTATCTTTGTTATGCAGAAAAACTCGTCTCAGAACCTTATCACCGACTTTGAATTCCCGCCGTCGTACTTTGGTCGCATACCGACTCCTCATTAGGGTCTGATAATGTAAAGAATTTAGCTGAGCACGATTCCGTTTTTCTTCTATGAGGTCGAGGGCCAATTGTCTGTTACCTTCATTTGCGTTTTCGTCATAGGTACCGATCCTGAAAGATGGAAAAATAGATTCTGCCGGAGTGACCGCGTCCATGCCGTATACCAGAGCATAAGGCGATTCTTTAGTCGCCGTTCAAGGTGTAGTTCGGTAAGCCCACAATACTTCATGCAAATAGTCTGGCCATTTGCCAGCTTTTCCTTCGAGGTTCTTTTTTAGTCCGCCGAGAATCGTCCGGTTGGTGACTTCGACTTGTCCGTTCGCTTGAGGGTGGAATGGGACAGAAAAACATTGCCTAATCCTATGAGTTGTGCAGAAATATTTCATCTCGCTGCTATCGAATTGGGGTCCGTTATCTATGGTGAGCTTCTGGGGTACCCCGAACCGACAACAGATATTGGACCAAACGAATCTGACGATGTCCTTAGTCTTGGTGGCGGATAATGGTTCGGCTTCCACCCATTTGGAAAAGTAATCTACGGCCATCACGATCGTTTGTGTCCCACCAGATGCCATTGGTAGTGGCCCTACAAGATCGATTCCCCAGCGGTCAAAGGGTAATCCTTCAGATATGAATTCTAAAGGGGTCGTGGGCACGTTTATTGCGTTCGCGAATCTTTGACAAGTGTTGCAGGTTTTTACTATCTACTGAGCATCTGTCGTTATCATCAGACAATAAAACCCGGCGAGAAAAATTCTCCTTATCAGGGCCTTGTAACCACAGTGGGCCGCGCCCTCCCCGGCATGTAACTCGGACACAATGATCTGCGACTCATTTACCCCCAAGCACCTTAGTAGGGGTCGGTTGAATGATTTTTTGTATAATACGCCGCCCAATAAAACGTAGCCTCGGGCTTTGTTGCGCACCTTTCGGGCCGACGCACTATCGTCTGGCAGTAAACCTTCGGCTAGGAAAGCTATAATATCATGTCGCAAATCCGAAAGAGTTACCGAAGACACCTGACAAGAGATTTCGGGTCGATTATCCAGCTCTTTCCTCTTTATGACGGATGGGTTTTCTTGTTCGGTCATCCAGGGGTAATTGTGTGAGCAAGAGGCCGACGCTATAGAGTCGGCTACCATATTTTCGGTTCTTGGGACATGTTCATATGTTACCTTAGCGAACGATGCGGCTAACACCCTTAAAGCGGCTAAGTACTGAACCAGATGCTCTTTTCTGGATTCCGAGGCTCCCGAGGCTTGATTTATCAGAAGTTGAGAATCACTAACGAGACGTACATGCCTAGCTCCACACACCTATGCTAGTCGTAAACCGGCCAGGGCGGCCTCATATTCGGCTTCGTTGTTAGAAGTGGTAAAACCAAATCGGATTGCCTGATGCATACTTATGCCCGTCGGGGTGACTATCTGTACGCCCGCTCAGCATCTATTTACGTTCGACCCCCCGTCGGTGCGGATGGTCCACTCATTTGGTTCGGCTTCTCCAGACGGTGCGTCTTGGTCTGGGCGGTCGGAATGGAATTCCACTATGAACTCAGCCAGAACTTGGCCTTTAATGGCCGTCCGTGGCTCAAAATTGATGTCGAAATCGCCCAACTCGACTGACCATTTAGATATCCTTCCTGACATGTCCGGACGCTGAAGAACGTACTTGAGTGGAAACGAGGTGCGGACGAGAATGGGGTGCGCTTGAAAATATGGCCGCATTTTTCGCGCCGCGGTCACCAATGCCAAGGCCATTTTCTCCAGCCTTAGATACCGCGTTTCTGTGTCCAGTAAGCTTTTGCTCACGAAATATACCGCTTTAGGGGCCGCTCCCGACTAGCTGATCAATGTCGCACTCACTGCAAAATTTGAAACTGCTATGTAAAGGAAAAGAGTCTCGCCTGTCAGAGGCTTTGTTAGAAGGTTTGGTGATCATAGATAAGTCTTGATTCCTAAAAAGGCCGCGTTACAATCCGATGTCCAAATAAATTTTTGGCATTTCTTAGGACCTGAAAAAACGGAGCGCATTTGTCAGATGAACGAGAGATAAACCGATTTAAAGCCGCTAGACGTCCAGTTAATATCTGGACTTCCTTGATATTCTTAGGCGGAGTCATGTCGGTCAGATCTTGGAGTTGAGTCGGGTCGGCCTCAATCCCCTTTTCGCTAACAAAGAACCCTAGGAACTTGACCGACCTTACCTCGAAGGAACATTTTTCCGGATTGAGCTTGAGATTTATACCCCCGAGGTTGTCAAAAGTTTCTTTCAAATGAGCGAGATGCTCCCCGTCTGTGCCGCTCTTTACTAACATGTCGTCGATGTAGACTTCCATATTTCGCCCTATCTGACAATCAAAAGTTTTGTTAACCAACCTCTGATAAGTTGCTCCAGTGTTTTTTAGTCCGAACGGCATGACTTTGTATTAATACAAGCCTCGACCGGTTATAAACGTCGTGCTTTCCTGATCCGCTGGGTGCAACTTGATCTGGTTGTAGCCCGCGTACGCGTCCATGAATGACAGCAGTCTATTTCCTGACGTCGAGTCCACCAACTGATCGATCCTCGGCATTGGAAGGGATCCTTCGGGCATGCCCGATTGAGGTCGGTATAGTCCACACACATCCTCCACTTCCCATTTTTCTTTTTTACCAGGACCGGGTTGGATGTCCAGAACTCGATTCCTTAATGTGTCCGACGCTGATCATTCTTTCGACTTCTCGCAGAATGATTTCTGCCTTTTCTGGGGAAAAGGCTCGACGCTTTTGTGAGATGGGTCTGACATTTTTGTTGATAGTTAGCTTGTGAATCACATGATTCTTTGGGACTCTTGTCACGTCCTTCGAATACCATGCAAACAAATCTAAATTCTCTTGCAGTAAAGATAACAACTATTTCCTGAAGGCTGGTGGCAGCCGAATTCCGATCTGCAAGACTTTTCCTTCGGCGAATGGGTGTTTCTCACATTCTTCATCGGTGGTTAAAAAACCGGGAGCTTCCCTAGGATCATCAACGGGTAACGACCCCAAAGGAAGCCCCTTTAATTGCTAGTCCCGCGCTTGTGCCATCTCTTGATCCTCTTTGGGTGCCAAAGTCGCTCGGTAACATTCCCGCGCCGTTTCTGGCTGCTCCGGACTATGTCCATGTTGTTTCCAACCATATATTTCAAACATTGATGAATTATGGATGATACCGCATGCATTCGTGATAACCATGATCTGCCAAAAATAGCATTGTGAGAAGCCGGTGCGTCCACCACCACAAATAAGACTGTGATCTCGAACTCACCAACCACGTCTGATGCCGAACCCGTAAACCCCACGATAGTTCGGTCGGACCGCATAATGACCGGAGGTAACCTGAACTTCGCGTAGGTGGATGCGAAGATTATATTGGTCGAGCTATAGGTATCTACCAGAATACGCCGGACCTCTTCCCCCGTAATGGACGCCCCGATAACGATGGCGTCTTCATGAGGGACAACTATATCTCTCATGTCGTCGTCGTCAAAATATAGGATCGGTGAAGGGGTACCTTTTGAGTGGGGATACGGTCGGGCTTCCAACTGGGTAGCCAGATGCACGATATGTCGTTTTCTAGAAGAGTGTGTGGTGCCTGCCATAGAGTCTCCACCAAAAATAGTCAATGATTGAAAAATTTTACAAAGATTTCTTACATTCCCGACACTTCCCACAACTCCTTCTTCAATCATCCCAATGATGTGGCGATTCGCCTCCGGGTCGAGGTATTCGATCGAAACATCAAACGGGTCGGTGACTTCGAAAATTGTCATGGTGGTTTCGGACTTCCTAATTCTCTCGAAGTGGTACCCTGTTGAGCTTTCTTTTTCACATACTCTAGGAGGTTCTCGTGCTCTATCGACATTTGTATCTCCATTTTTAGGGCAATGCAATCCTTAATATAGTGTCCCACGTCTTCATGGTAGCGACAATACCGGTTGTTCCTCTACTCCCGAGGCGTTGGTATAGGGAAAGGCCTCCGATACGTCCCGCTTTTCTTAGTCTTTTCGTAGATCGAAGACACGCATTCCGTCAAGTCAGCGAAGTAAGCGGGTCAGATCCACTTGTAAGACATGGGTCGGAAACTAGTTGATTCGTGTGTCTTGCTTTTTGGCTCGGGGGGGCCAACGGCTTGATTGGCAAGGATTGGGTTGGCGGTATCGTGCTGACCGGCTGTGCTTGCTGAGCGTAGTTGAATTGAGCCCCTTGTTTTATTACGACCGAGGCTTGCGCGCTCTGCTAAATTTTCGCTGCCAGTTCGGACGCCTCGGTTTCTTCTATCAGTATTTGTTTTTCTATTTGGGCCAGAAGGGCGGAAAAAGTGAACGCTTGTTTTTTAGTAACTGCTTGCTTCATCGGTCGCGGGAGCAATCCCAAGCGATACGCGGTTAGCGCCACATTCTCCTTGCAATGGTCCAGGTCGGTCTTAGCGTCAATAAAACGTCTGGTGTAATCCCTGAGGCTCTCTCCCAACCTCTGCTTACAATTCATGATGGTGTCTCCATTAGCTCGGAAATTCTTGCTTCCGACGAAGTACTGTCGAAACAATGTCCAGAATATCCCGAAGTTTTTAATACAACCCTGTGGCAACCGGTTGTACCACTTGGATGCCCGATCCCTGAAGGTCATCGTAAACGCCCGACATAAAAGTTTATCGTCGTTGTCGAAACTCAACATAAAGTTTTAGAAGGCTTCCAAGTGGTTATCTGGGTCCCTATTTTCGTCATACTTTTCCAACTTGGAAATATCGAACCTCTTCGGGAGATGCGCCGATAATATCTCATCGGACAACGACGAAGCTCTCCAATTCATCCCGAATCCGAGCGCTCCGCCTCCGAGCCCTTCGGTCTGAATCCCGTAGAGACCTTCATCCCCGGGGTTGATGAATTGGCTACTAGTTCGGTACCCCTAGTTCTGGCTGTTCGAAGGTTGCCACTGGACCTGAGGCAGAGCTACCCGCTCTTCTCTGCTGCTTGCTTGCATTTCTTCTTTCTCAAACGACGTCAGTGCTCTTTTTTTGTTGCTACCCTTCTTGTACTTAGGAGAGTCTGACCGGGACGCCCTGTTCCGTTGGGAACGGTTTTCTGCGCGCGTTTGTTTAACATTTCCTTGCGTCGGTACTCCCTTCCCGATGAGTCGTTCGTAGTGTAGTCGGTGGAGACGACGCGGTTATCCTCTGGGTACCGCTCCTCTCTGACATTCTGCCTGCCCTCCGGACAAGGCTCCCGATAATATCTAACAGGTCGGGCCTCGATACAATGTCCCGCAGTCGGGTTGCCCTCGCCACGGTTATCTACGAGTGGGTCGGGTTGCCCTCGCCGAACTCTTTTTTCGTCTAATGCACGCTCTCTCTCAGCGTTCAACCTGGCAATGTCTTCCAGCAGCTCTCTCCTGGTCATGATAAGGGTCGAACGCTTGTCCCGACCCTGAGCGTAATACTCCCGACCCGGGGCTTCTTCGCCTTCAGATAACGAAACGTCTCGGGCCACTTCTCTCCCGACCCTCTCTCCGACAATTCGTCATTCATTCTTTAAGATTAGATCGTGATTTTCAAAGAAAAAGATTCCTTTTTGGTATCACGGATTCCCACAGACGACGCCGATGATGAGAGAATAAATGACTATGAAGGATCTTGGTTCTTGGACCTGATGTGACTAGGGCATAAATGTAGAGAGAGAAAGTAGAAAGAGAATATTATATTCATAATGTCCCACCTACCAAGAATAATGGGTCTCCTTTGATAATGGAGAAGAGTGAACCCATTAATGTCCTTGGTGGACTTGTTTTATTTCTCTTTTAGTCATTTATAAAGTTCCTTGTTTACAAATTATTCTCTAATAAAAGACAAATACAATTATGGACATATTAGTTTCCTTCTATTTACAATTGACTCCTTATTATCAACATCGGCGAATTACTCCCTTATTATACGCAACCCCATTATATTGAGGGGTGTCAGTGATTTCTGGTGTATGGTACCATCGAATACAAGTAACTGAATGAAATTATTAAAGGTATACTCACCCTTAAGCCACATATGAAACACTTTATCACAACATAATATTGTGTCTTAACAAGTTCTCTAAAAGCTGAGTTATTTTTGAGAAAATCATACCTTCGTTTCATAAGATAACCCCACATATAACGAATATAGTCATCAATAAAAGATACATAATATTCCAAACCATCTTTTATGAAAATATTAGATGGATCTTAGACATCATAATGGATAATGTCAAAAAGAGCAACGAAATAAGAGACACTTGCATTGAACAGTAAGACAGAAATTTTGCCAGTTTACAAACACTACAATCGGAGATATTACAAGTATTTAAATGACCCAAAATACATAGGGAGACTAAATTTTTTGATTGAGACACATATGCATGTCCTAGAAGATAATATCAAACCTTAAATTTAAAAGACAAATAACCAAATGAAAAGACAAATCAACACTTGAGGCAACAATATCATTCGTTTATGTTTTTCCAATGTGAACCCTATAGACATCAACATCTATCACTTCGAGTTTTTCCAAAACATAGAGTTCCCTCATTCTATGTCATGTCCCGATCACTCCATGAGTATGTTGATCTTGTATAACAACAACAAAATCAGAAAAGAAAACTCAATGACTAAATTTACACAATTGGCTAAGTGAAACAAGATTCAAAGCAAGCTTTGGAATATATTAAACATCAAATAGTGATATATGATGGGTAACAGTATAGCCAAAACCCTCTACTGACATTTTTGTGGCACTAGTAGACAAAACAATATGGGTAATATAGGAGAAAATAACATCAAGTGTGACATGTAAGGTGACATATGATGAGACACACCAAACAAAATCCAAAAGGATGAATTAATACTTGAAGTGGAAGACGAGACCATATATGAATGTTCTTCATATTAAGTTGGTTACTAATAGACTATAAAGAGTCAGATTTTCCTTTCATTTCTGCAATAAGAATCTACAAACTCTAATCAAATAGAATTAAACAATCGAAATGTACCAAATCCAAAATTAAAACAAAATCGAAATTGATGAGTCCGGATTTTCTCACCACTCACTGAGGGAACCGGACAGGGGCAATTCCGACAAAAACCACCCACTGAACCATCCAAACAGGACTAAATGTATTAAAACCTAAATTACTTCATGACTAAGCTAATTACTTACTTGCTTAAAGATTAATGGGTCATTGAACTCGACCCGAATTCATAAGTTGACCTGAAAGCCCATGTGGCCCATAATTAAGGGTATAAATACCCAACCACTTTCATTAATGAGGGTAATGAACATTTAATACAACCACGCAGCTCAAATCTCTCACTACAATCTATCCAAACATTAAATACCCTTGAAACATCACAAAACTCTAGACAAAATTACCCTCATACGAAAATAGACCACACCAAATTGGCGACCACAATGGGAGAAGAAGGTGCTTGAATCTAGCATTCAAAACCATCAAGAAAAACCAGTTCGGATGAATCCGGACGTGAAAGAAGTGCCACCAGCTTTGGCAGAAGTGGTGGGGGAAAATGATGAATATACGATTGAGGAGCGAGATAGGTTAAAAGTTGAAATAGAAGATTTGAGGGCTGTCAAGAGGGCAGAGATGGGCACAAAAGAGAAGTCTAAGGCGTCAGCAGCTCATCATACTGACAATCCAAGAGAGCATGAGCCATCAAAAACCCATGTGAGTGCAAAAAAGACTCATGCCAGCTCAAAAAAGTCTCACCGGTCTAAACCGGCGGAGAGCTCTGATTCAGACTCAGAGTCTTTCAGTAGCTCCTCAAACGAAGATGGAGTTGAAGAATCCTTATCATCCAGCAGTGATGAAGGAAGTTCTAAAAAGAAACAAAAGTTGGTCAAAAAGTACTCAAGAAAAAGGGATAGGAATGGAAGGTTGAAGAGGCATATGGGCAAATGATCGTCTCACAGTCATGGCCGGAGACACGTAGATCGATTGTTAATGGATCATTTTGCCTTCCATGATGAGCCAGGTATCTTTGCAACTCCTAACAAAGATACTGTATTCAGTCGTGGCCGAAATTGGAGACAATCTCAATTGTCCTCCAAGATACTATCCGGAAACCTTCCTAAGAGGTTTGACAGTACGAAAATGGAAAAATATGATGGCAATAAAGACCCGGATAACCACTTGGAACAATTCAAAAAAATTATGATGAATTTTGATGATGACGACAAATTACTTTGTAGAGCATTCTCCCAATCTTTTACGGGGAGTGCTCTGAAGTGGTACAATAGTTTGCCGCAGGGTTGCATCAGAAATTTTTACACTTTTTGGGTGGCCTTTCGGAGGCAGTTTGTTGGAAGTAAGAAAGTGAAGGGAAATGGAGACACAATTATCCATTGTGCCCAAGAACCAAACGAATCTTTAAAAGAATACATAAGTCGTTTTGTAAATACCAAGAATGGATTGGCTGATTGCTTTGAACAAGTAGCAATAGCTTCTCTGAGGCAGGGCTTGAACCCTGGAAACTTGACTGATTTGGTAACCAGGAAGAAGGCCATGATATGGGGAGGTCTGCTGAATCAGGTCGGTGAACAGATTAATATAGATGAGACAAAGAAAACTAGGGTGCACAGGCAGGTGAGGTCTGCTCCAGCTGCACCAAATCAAAACCAAAACCAGTCCGGGAACAAGGCCAAAGAAGCCGGACATGGTCATAACAGAGCCAAAGCTCAGTCTCATCCAGCTGCACCAGTCCAGAGCCAGCAATCTAGGAATAAGCGAGGGACTTGGGTTCAACCGTAGTGGTTTGCTGAGTTGAAAGAAAGCGTAGCCACTATTTATGACAAAACAAAAGACGAAGTACACTGCAGAAGGCCGGCTGCATTACAATCTCCTAGGGAGAGCCGTAATAATTGTTTCTGCCAGTATCACAATGATACTAGCCATACCACTGAGGATTGTATTGCGTTGAAACAAGAAGTGCAGAATTTGATTGAAAGAGGAAAGTTGGGGGCGTGTGTTAAAAGAAAAGGTGGAAGTAGGCCTGATAATACTCATCGGGCTAGTCCAAACAATGCAGGCACGTCGGCTCCGGATGAGGCTATGGTTATAATTGAAAGGTTTGATGTAGAGTCAGAATATTTAGATCCTGATCCAACCCGGAATAAAGTGGGTGTTATCACAGAGCATTGCAAGACGGTGTCCGGACTTATTAACTTTTTTGAGTCGCTTACAATATTTGGGGGAGACACCATGACTGTACCAACTACTTCTTCGAGAAAGAGGCACATTCATACTTTAGCTACCCAACTGGAAGGAGGCATGACTTCCTATCAATCACAGATTTCATTTCCCTTTATTGTTTTTGATGAGGATGACTTGAGGGATATTGCTGGTCCTCATGAAGATGCTGTTGTCACAGGAGCATCCATTGGGGGCAATGACATAAGACGAATTTTGGTGGACACCGGAAGTTCTGCCAATATTCTCTTTTTAACTTCCTACAAAAAAATGAAAAATCCGGCAGTAATTCAACGTTCGAACAGGTAAATTATGGGTTTCACTGGAAGCTCAGCAGATGTGATCGGGGAGTTTGAGGAGGAGGTTTTATTGGGCAAATACCCTTTTAAAAAGATGGTTAGAATACTATTTATTGTGGTGGATTGCCCCACTTGTTATAATGCTATTCTGGGGAGATCTTGGCTCTCCAGGATGCATGCTGTGGCTTCAACAGTCCACCAATGCTTGAAGTATGTTGTGCAAGGAAAAGTGGGAGTTGTTCGAAACAGCCAAAAGGTATCAAGAGAGTGTTATGCAACAGCACTGGCCCCTCGGACGTTGGGGGCAGTTCGGATCAATGAGGAATAACAGTTTGAGGGGCCCTCTGGGGGAGAGGGTGAAATTGATGACCCCAGAGAGACCCCTGCTGTTTTAATACCAATTGAAGAAGTTGAAACTCACTCTCTGGCTGAAGGAAAAAGTGTTAAGATAGGATCCAAGATGACATCAGAATTAAAGGGTAAAATGTTAGATTTCTTGAAAGACCATAAACATGTCTTTGCTTGGTGCAATGCTGATGTTACCGGAGTACCAGCAGACATTATATCACACGAATTATCCATCCGAAGGGACATAGCACCTGTTGTACAAAAGAGGAGAACCTTTTCTAAGGAAAAGGCTGATGTCATAGTTCAAGAGGTTGACCGGCTTACTAAAATGGGGCACATAAAGGAATCTCAATACTCTTTATGGACAACCAACCCGGTATTGGTAAAAAAGAAAAATGGTAAGTGGTGTATGTGCATCGATTTCACAGATCTCAACAGATCTTGCCCAAAAGATTTATATCCGGTCCCCCGAATTGATCAGTTGGTGGACTCCACATCTGGAAACAAGCAGTTGTCCTTTATGGATGCCTTCTCCGGGTATAATCAGATTCAAGTAGATCCGAAGGATCAAGAACATACCACACTTGTTACTGATAGGGGCCTCTATTGTAATAAGGTAATGCCGTTTGTGTTAAAAAAATGTTGGGGCTACTTATCAGAGGTTGGTGAACAGGGCTTTTGCTGATCAAATTGGAAGAAACATGGAAGTTTACATCGATGACATGATGGTGAAAAGTGTGGACGAAGTGCTACACTTGGAAGATCTTCAAGAAACTTTTGCTAACTTGGTGAAAGTAAATTTAAAATTGAACCCAAAAAAGTGTGTCTTTGGAGTACAGTCCGGGAAATTTTTTGGGTATATGATAAGTGAGAAAGAGATACAGCCTGATCCAGACCAACTTAATACTTTACTACAAATGGAGCCTCCTCGGAATATTAAAGAGGTACAACGATTGACCGGGAGGCTGGCTGCACTAAACCGTTTTATTTCAAGGTCTTCAGACAGGTGCGCCCCGTTTTTTCAAACTCTGAAAGGTGCAAAAGATTTCAATTGGTCCCCACAATGTGATGAGGCCTTCGATGAGATTAAAAAGCACTTGTCTTCCCCCAAGACTTTGTTTAAACCCATTGATGGAGAGACCCTCTTCCTATGCTTGACAGTCTCTGATTGTGCTGTAAGTGCAGTGTTGGTAAGGGAAGTGGATAATTATCCTCGTCCGGTGTACTATATCATCAAAATCTTAATAGATGCAGAAAAATGGTATTTAAAGCTTGAAAAATTAGCACTAGCCCTGGTGATTGCTGCGAGGAAGATGAGGCCCTATTTTCAGGCTCATTTTATCATTGTCCGGACGTCTTTCCCCTTAAAAAACGTTCTCCAAAAGGCCGACATTTCAAGTAGAATGACCAAGTGGTCAGTAGAACTGGGAGACTACGATATTGATTTTTCCCCTCGAACAGCAGTCAAAGCCCAAACTGTGGCTGATTTCTTAGTTGAACTTCATTCAGATAGGGATACTAAACAAGCAACCGGGGTAAAAGATAAAAAAGTATGGGCCATCTGGACTGATGGTGGATTAAGTAGCATTGGTTGTGGTGCTGGGATATGTTTAACCTCTCCGTACGGTGACAGAATGTACCAGGCTATATGTTTTGCCTTTAAGGCTTCTAATAATGAGTCTGAATATGAGGCTGCTATAGTTGGTTTGAAGTTAGCTCTCATCTGTGGAGCCAAAAGGGTCAGGTTAATGAGCGACTCTCAGCTTCTTATCCATCATGCACAAGGCCAATCCGAAGCAAAAAAAGAGCAGTTGATTAAATATTTATTCTTCCTCAAAAAAGTGTCCCTCAATTTCAAAAGCGTCACTTATGAGCACATACCCCGAACGGAAAATACGCTAGCAGACTCCTTAGCAACCATAGCCTACTCTGAGTCCTACCCTTGGATACATGTGCAAGAATGCCCATCCATTCAAATTAATCTGGATAAAGAAGAAGAAAGTTTGAATATGCAGATAAAACAGCCCCAAGATTGGAGATTTCTTCTCCTTCAATATCTCTCAGATGACATCTTGCCTCCGGAAAGAGCAGTAGCAAGAAAAATAAAATACAAGGCTCGTGGTTTTGTCATCCTAAGAGATGTTTTTTATAAAAAAAATCCTATAGTAAACCCCTCTTGCGATGTTTGGGGGTCGATAAGTCTCAAATAGTGCTCTCCGAATTACATGATGGTGAGGGATCAACACACTGTGGATTCAGGGCTCTAACTAGAAGAGTTTTGTTAGCTGGGTACTACTGGCCCTCCATAATGCAAGATGCCAAGGAGTTGGTAAAAAAGTGTGATTCATGCCAACGATATAGTAATGAAATTCATACCCCATCTGTCCCTTTAGAGTCAATTTCTGAGCCAATACCTTTTGCTCGATGGGGGCTGGATTTAGTGGGACCCCTACCCATGGCGTCCGGGAGGTGTAGAACTATAATTGTTGCCATTGATTACTTTTCAAAGTGGATCGAAGCAGCCCCATTGGCAGGAACTACCTCAAAAGATGTTATCAAATTCATCCTGTCTAACATTTGTTGCAGATTTGGAGTTCCACAGAAGATAACTACAGACAATGGGCCACAATTCGACAATAATGAAATGGATACTTTCTGTGCCTCTAGAGGCATTCAACACTGCTTCTCTTCTCATTTCCACCCACAGGCAAACAGTCAAGTTGAAGTGGCTAACAGGACAATACTGTCCGGTCTTAAAAAGAATTTAGAGGGAGCTATTGGAAAATGGCCAGGTTATCTACAAGATGTCTTATGGGCTTACCGGACCACTCCCGGGACTGCAACACAAGAGTCTCCCTTTGCCTTAGTATATGGGATGGTTTCCATAGCTCCCATAGAGGCTACTCTTCCTTCATTTCGAGTTCATAATTTTTCCGAACGCACTAACGAAGTGGCAGTCAGAGGCCAGCTTGACTTAATGGAAGAAAGAAGAGTTAAGGCTCACCTTAGAGCCACACACTATCAAGGTTTGATGAGAAGCAGGTTTGCTTCTAAAATTAAGAGAAGGGATTTTCAACCAGGGGATAAAGTATTGAGGAAAGTCTTCCTACATACCAAGGAGAAGCAGTTCGGCAAGTTAGCTCCAACTTGGGAAGGACCCTATGTGGTGAGTGAAAAGCTTAAGCCTGGGACATACCGGCTCCAAGATAAGGATGTAAGGATTTTGAATCACCCCTGGAATATTGAGCACCTACAGTTGTACTTGGAATAAAAACTATATAAATATTTACTTGTTTAAAAGTTCATGTAAATATTTTAGGGCATACTCTTTCCTCCCTGGTGGCTCGGGGAGGTTTTAATGAGGTGTCCAGTCTTTTTTTTTATAAAATATGATGCCTTCTTAAAAGATTGGGAATGTTTCAATTAATAGTTTTCTTTGAAATTTTTTATGGCAGGCCGGATTGAATTGGTGGAGTGATGACTACTTAAACATTTGTCATCGGAGAATTTAAACACTCTCACTTTAAAATACTTGTAAAATAACTAAGGGTTGTTTAAACATTAGCCACCAAAGTTGAAAAACTATGAAACAATGCAAGAGTTGTGTAAAATAAAACTACCCATTAAGATATACGAAATGCCTTGGCCATCTAAGGACTTTGAATTCTCAAAACAGAAAGGTTTATCTGGATAAGGGACGGACATGGTTACAAAAAATGCCTTGGCCATCCAAGGACTTTGGTTCAATCACAGAAAATTAAAAAGATAGTTGATACTTTAAGACTGAGCTTTCTTAGATGGCTCAGCCTCACTTGTCTTCTTCTTCTTTGGGTCATCATTTTCTTTATCCGGACTCTCCCCAGTCTTTTCCTCTTCATCGGTTGTGTCATCCTAGCCACTGGAGTAGTTATACTTATCGCCATCGGCCATGGTATGGTGGGGAAGGTCTTCGTATTCCACGAATCGCCATAAATATCCCAGTGTCCTCTTCAGAAATTTCTCATGAAAGAGCAGAACCATATCTGACTTGACTTCGGCATACCTTTCCTCCCGAGAATCTATCACTTCATTGGTATAAGCATCAATCCTAGCCTGGATTGTTTTCTCCTGCTCCCTTAACAAGTCAGCTTTTTCTTGTTCATCCTTGGACACAATGTTTTCAAGTGAAATCTTGTCATTGGTTAGGGTCTGAATGATGTTATCTTTTTCCTTCACCTCCTCTTTTGAAGAAAATAGGTCTCTCTCCAGATCAGATTGCTTCAATTGGAGTTCTTTGACAACTCCCTCTGAAGTGGCCAGCCTGGTGGCCAAGTCCTCCTGACGTTTCTTCAACTCCTCATTCTCTTTCTTCAATGCCTCAGCATTTTGGTTGGCACTAAGGAGGTCACTAGAGAGTTTCTCTTTGTCAGAGTTGAGGGTATTGATGATGGATGACTGATTGCGCACTTGCTTCTCTAAGGTAAGCACTGGCTGGATATTGCTTAATAAGAAGTGGGTGATGATGTCTCTTTCACTCGAAACAGAAAACGACTTGCCATTGAAAGTGACGATGTTCGAAGAACTTGGGGGGAGGTAGGGTCCATCAAAATCATCCTTGGCAAAGTCTTCAAAGTAAAGACCAATCTCTTGAAGCCCTGTGATGTCGAAACCATCAATGTTGATGTCCCCTCCAGCACCCTCTCTAGTGTGAAAGTCACTTGGGATCTCTTCTGCTTGAGTGGGGTCAGCTGGGTCAACTAGAGGCAGAGACTCCGGAGCCCGGAGAGAAACTCCATCTCCCTTGGAGGTTTTTTTTTGCATCCCTGTCTCCACCTTCTGCTCCCCGTTTTCTGTCCTTTTTGGGAGCCTTTTGGGGTTTTGGAGACCCAGCTACTTCCTTGGTGCTTTCATGTTCCACCACTTGCAATAAAGCAACATCAATCTGCCCTTGATCTTGTCCCTATGGGTTTATTGGGACAACTTCCTCCACCTCGGTAGGATTGGCCTCAACCACACCTTGCTTGGCCTTAACTTTCTTGCCCTTTATTTTTCTTAGGGCTTTAGCTCTGCCCAGAAATACCAATTTCCCATCTTTTCCCTCTGTCTTCCAGAGAATCACTTCCGGAGGGGGTGGAGTGGTTAATTCCTCCCAAGACAAGTCCCTCCGGTCGGTTGTATTCCAAAGATGGGACCTTGTTAAATTGCCTCCGGTAAAGCAGTTGTGGAAGCGGTTTACCCATTTCTTAGTAGCCCAAGCATTTAGATTGGCATAAGTAGTTTGCCCATCCCCTAAGTAATCATTGAAATCCTTGGGCAGCACTACCAAAAAACAAAAGAAGAGGAATTAGATAAACAAATTTATTATAAGTAAAAGTAGAAGTATGTGATGAGATTTTTACCATCGCTTCGCCATCTGCTGGTAAGCATGCTTGGGTTGACACCAGCTTTAATTTTCTTTCCATTCTCCCAGGTACCGCTGATAAACAGAAATTGAATCTTCCAGATTTTCTCCGACTCAAGTAAGTCATCCACCGCCTTGTAATCGTCGCTCATTTTAAAGTGATAGAAAGGGATGACATGGTTTCTGCAGAGGCTTGCTACAGCAGCAAATTGCTCCATCGGAAGAGGAATTCCGGAGACCTGGAAGCCATGATACATGCCATAAGGGTGAACCAGGCATTAGGGCTTAGTTGACTTGGGCAGAGCTTTATCTGATGGAAATATCTGACTATTTCTAGGTCCAAGGGATACCTAAGCCCCCATTTAAATAACTCAGTGTAGAAAACTATCTCACTGAGTTTGCAATCCATGGGCGTCTCCGGATCAACTGTTATCCTCACTTTAACATTTTCCGGAATCCCCCACTCGGTCCTCATCCGGCCAAGTTCAGCTGTATGAATAAAAGCATAATTGATCTTCTGCATGGCTAGCAGATATTTTACACTTACTTTGTGGAAACAAGGCCCCACTTTTCCTACAAGGAACTCCGGCAGATCCGGATGCTTTAAACACACTTTCTCTTTGACTTTGCTCTTCTTGGTGATAACAATCTCACTTGTTTGCCCGGAGACATCAGTCTCAAAAAGGGCTTCTTCGATGCTGCCCTCCATTACATCTTCCATTATCATGGAAGGATTATCAGCTGGTTTTGGGAGAGAAGAGCTAGTCGTTGGCTCAGTAGGCCCTCCGGATTGTTGGGCATTCCTTTCCTCTTGTGGTCTAGAGTCCGGCTGGGGCTCAGATCCGGAGGTCTTTTTCCAAAGGCTTGAACTGGTTGCTTCCGGACCGGACAGTTTGTCCTTGGGAATTTTACTGGGTGCTTCTGACCCTGTAGTTTTACTCTTAGCCCCGGACTTAGAAGGCGTGGATTTTGGAGGTTTAGGTTGTGCAGTAGCAGCCTACTCTTTCACCAAACGACCCCTTCGTCGATCTATTAACTTCTCTGGGGAGATATCAGCGTCTGATCCCATAACAATGAATGGGGAAGGTTTCTTAAAGCTTGTAACCGCCTGTTCTGGTTCAACAACGGGCTCTGATTCTTGGACCGATGAGCCTGAAGCGATTGGAGAAAGGTTAGGCTGGAATAACCTTCTGGGTTTAGAACTTTTGGCAGAAGATGAACCCCGATCAGGCTCTGAGCTTGGTGTATCAGACTTGTCAATAGGAGAAACAGGGAGGCCCGCAACAATGCACTTTTCTCGTTAGACTTTTTGAGCTTTTTCTAACTCCGACAAGTTGAGCCACCCACCTTTTACAAGGGAGTTTCTTGCTGTGAACATAAACTCACAACAAAAGAAGGGTTTTTTGAGAGGTAAAAGCTTTGAAGATTAACAGATTAGAGATAATGAAGATGATAAAACAGTGAAAAGTGGACTAATTTATACTAAAAGAACAAATGATGCTTTGATACCTAAGAGAATACGAAAAGATAGGTGTAATGATTAAAGACGGAGCTGATGTCACCAACATTAATTAAGAGGTTACTTTTGGAAGTAAGTGGAAGCGTCATTCTAGGAGAAAAACAGCCGGTGAGGCGAATCAGAGAAGGACACGTGTCCCACTATCTCTGGCAAAACCGTTCAGCTTCTAAGGGTTTCAATAAGTCCGGATAAAGTCGTTACACATTTTCGAAATGTCCAGACATAGTTATGGGTACTCTTGAACTATTTTTAGGTCTTGTCAAAGGTCTTTGAACATAACCTAAAAAAGGGGCTACTGATGAGTCCGGATTTCTCACCACTCATTGAGGGAACCGGACAGGGGCAATTCGGACAAAAACCACCCACTGAACCATCCGAACAGGACTAAATGTATTAAAACCTAAATCACTTCATGACTAAGCTAATTACTTACTTGCTTAAAGATTAATGGGTCATTGAACTCGACCCGAATTCATAAGTTGACCCGAAAGCCCATGTGGCCCATAATTAAGGGTATAAATACCCAACCACTTTCATTAATGAGGGTAATGAACATTTAATACAACCAGGCAGCTCAAATCTCTCACTACAATCTATCCAAACATTAAATACCCTTGAAACATCACAAAACTCTAGACAAAATTACCCTCAGACGAAAATAGACCACACAAGAAATCACAATCGGAATCCAAATCCAAATCAAAACATAATACAAATCAAAAACCAAAAATAGAATCAAAATCAAAATAAAATACTAGAATAAAATCAAATCCAAAATTAAATCAAAATTCTAATCGAAAACCAAAATCAAATATGATCTGTTCAAATTTAAGCGAGAGTGAAAACTTGGTATTTGTTTAAAAGTATTTATGTAATGATTAAACAAATTATTAGAGAGAGAAAGTGTCAAACATATCTTAGAGAGATAAAGTGGCAAGTGTTAAAGTAAAAAAGTAATCATTAATCTCATATTAAGAAAAGTACACCTATTTATAAGGGTGACAAGTTTCATGTAAGAGAAATAAACTTATCATATTGGATACTTCACCCCATTATTGTACTAAGTAAAAACATATTTATTACATATTGTACTTTAGTCCTTTAAGCTTCTATCTTGGTTAAACTCTTCCTTAAAAATTATTTATTCATTTTTACCCTTCTAAACTAATTATTTTGGCTCAGATTAATTTCATCCTTCTCAGTAGCCCCCTTCATCTTTGTGAACAAATCTGATGGAAGACTAAACATAATATATCTTCGAAGGAAACCATCTCAGAATTTTGTAGGAGTAGGAACTAAACCCAATCTATCTTTCAACAAACCCAACTAAAAATTATGTATGAGTAAGAACTAAACCATATATTTCTTCGAAAAAACCCACCTCGAAATTATGTACGAGTGACACTCTTAATTTTGTGAATTATGTGGAGAGTGATATCTTTATTCTGAAACATTTCAAAACTTTTTGAACCACAACGGTGTCATCAAGTAGCTGTCGAATTTAAGAAATTGACGTATATGGGTAAAAAAGTAAAATCTTCAACTCCTTTTGTAAAAGCCCATTAAGCTCCTCAATCACTTGCTATAAATTATTATTTTTGGATTATAAATTCCCATTTACCAAAATTACAGAAAGAGAGAGTAACTTCCCCATCTTCTCACCGTTAAATCCAGCTTTCCATCACCCTTCCACCGTAATAGCTTAATTGTCCCTTCACACTTATCTAACGCATTTGAATTTGATCTATTCAATCTCCTCTATTTATGTTTAGGATAAAAAACATGTGGGAATGGATTACCGTTGCTACAAACGTTTCCGAAAGAGAAGCTACAAGAATACTTTCTAATAAGCCTCTACAAATTTCCAAGACTTTCACCTATGGTCATTGGCATATTTCGAAAAAACAATCCCAAACCTCTAACCTCAGATCTTCTCCCAAAAATCCTCATTCTCTAAGCCCTAAATATTTCTCTCAAAGATCAATTCAAAAATCTCAGTATCGCGCTAGTGGTGATTCCGGAGACCAAAATTCCTTAAATAAAAATCATCCCACATCAAGCCCCAAAAAAACACATATTGAAAGAGTCAAAACCAAAAAGATGAAGACTAATACTCTCCCAAAGAGAGAAATTATGATAAATAAAAAATCACAAATGGTGCCTTCGAATAAAGGAAAGAAAAATACAGAGTAACCTCTTCTCTAACTGCAAGATGAACCTTCCGAGGAGGTTAACAGTCATGACTCATCATCGGCTATTGATTCAAACATATAGATCGTCAAAGACACCCGTATACTAAACTCTCAAGTGAAAGATTTAAAGAATAAAATGAAGATAAATAAAAAGAAAATGAAGGTAGTTGTTACCCTCCCAACTGAATTGGCTTCCAATCTGAGTGAAACTTTTAAAAAAGTACTCCCATAGTACATTATTGCACTGAATAAAGTGCAATATGAGTATTTTATAGAGTCTGTATATCCAAATAATTTAATTGGGGTCTTTAATTTCCACTGGACCTCATCATTGTTCGATACTTTGAATTGACCGATTTATGTTTGAGGAAGGTGCGACCAAACCCGCGGTTCATACTGCTTTCCTGTTTTATGGTCTCGAGACTTTCAAAAATCGAACTCCCAAAGGAGCAGTTCACAGCCAAAACAGTTGCCTACTCTTCTACTATATTAATCTGTGAATGCTTAGAAAATAGTCGATGACTTCCTCGATCAGACAAGACTGGAAGAAGAAATTATTCTTTATAAGCGAGAGTTGGGAAAATGGAAAGGAGATATTGTGTGATAATATATATAATATTTCCTTAAAATAGAAGAGCACAAGTAAGCTTTACTTTCTTTCAAAATTATTCTGTTCATACTTTTTATCTAAGTCAATTTACTTTTTGTAGTAATTACAAAGTGTTTCCAAAAACATATTAATGATGCCGATGAGAATTTTTCAAAGCTAAGTGAATCGACACAAAATAAATGGTCAAATGAATTTCACCAATTCTTCGACCCGTTAAACGTTTTTAGAGCAATCGGTGAAAAACCTGTCCGGAAAACGTTATCACTCCTGAAAAACTGATGGAACCCGGAAAACGTTAAACCTATAGGGGAACTGGCTCTTCCCCCATCTGTAGCAACAATGAGATCAACATCATAAAAAAACTAGAAAACTCTTGGTAGTGTAATGCTATCTTTCTCAAATAGATTTTGTATTAAAATGATCTACCATGTTCCTAACTTGTCTATACAGACAACCTAAACCTTCAACTTTTAATTGCAGCAGATCCCCCAGAATTTCAGAAAATAGAGAGCTCAGTGTATAAATCCCGTTTATTTTTGTATTAGTAATAAACTCTGTTTGATTACACATTGGATCTCATAAAGTATGCAATATGGACTTCCTGAAATTCAAACCATTTAGAGATGGCTAAAGACCCAATTTTCTAACGACAATAAAATTTGGATTAATTATTACCGTTTCCACAATAACAAAATGAGATATAGTCTTCACACGATCCAACACTTGGTCATTCTGTGAAGCATCGGCAAACGCAGTGAAATTGTGTTTCCAATAAAATAGCTTGCAACTTCTCTCGTGGCAACGATATTCAGTTTGTAAACACTCTGGTAAGCATATTGTCATTGAAACGGGTTTATATTGATATGGTTGTGTATCTTGTAGTAATAAATCTTGCTTACTGTCGAACAACGACCATGAAACTCTGGCAGTGTACTACTCGAATTTTACAAGGAACAAGACCATTTAGAGCGGCAAGAATGCTATCCAAGCTATGAAAACTGAGAGGTGTAATAAAATTTCTCACCTACAAACTTAACTAAAAGTAAAATATTTATTTGTCAGGGAAGCTACTTTTTTACCCCCAACAAAGGGGGGAAGCATCGGCGGATTAAAATTAAAATTTAAAATATACCAAAATTAATATAGAAGAAAAATAAACTAAAATAAATATACCAAAAACAATGAAAAAACGGAAAAACAACAAATCAAATAATACTAAACGCTAAAAGAACAACAAACAATAAATAAAGAAGAACACCATGAATTATGAAATTAATTAAAAAAATTAAATATGAAATTAATTAAGACAATGTTTTATCTTAACCCCTATATGTTTGATCTCAACCCCGCTAATTTAACTGGAACTCAAAATATGGGTTAATTTTGACATATCCCGGGATGTGCGTTAGTCTTATTCGATGTGCGTTGTCTACCCTAGCAATGAGAAGTTCAAGTGATTTTTCACCAAAACTAGTTTTTGTCAGCACAGACAACACTGGCAGCTCAAAGTTTGATGCCAGCGTAGCTGCATTACACAGGCAGCATCGAAGAACAGGAGTGAATCCAGAATCATGTTACATTAATAAAATCTCTGTAAAATGTACAAATCAAAACCTATACCAATGTTGTAACACAAATCAAACACAAAAACACTAATATTTCATACCAAACTCGGTTATAACACTACAACTAACTCATTTCACAATCTAAATGAAAATCTAGCAACAATCAAAACAAAACAAAACAAAAATTAAACCATTAATTACATGAAAAATTACCATTTCCTATTTCCCTTTTCCCAATTGATTGAAGAAGATATGAGTTTGTTGTTTGGAGAAGAAATGAAAGATTTTGGCTCATAGATGAAATTTATGTGTTCTTAAGAAGCAAAAGTTTTTGTTACTAAAAAATAAAAGACTTGTTTGAAAGTTTGAAGATGAAGTTTGAATTTGGATAAACTTAGATTTTTTTACTGAAAATATTTTTGAAATAATTTGGGGTAACTTATAAGTTTTTTATAGATTAACTTAATTTAGAACAACTTATAGTTTTTTAGGGGCGTAGTTTAGTCTAGCCCTTTATTCAATAGCCTAAGAATAATTATAGATTTATCGGATCCGTTCTTGCATCAACCCACACAAAATGGTTCTTTTTTCTCAAACAACGACCACAGGGACTGCAAGTGAAGTCTTTTAGGCTTTTAAAACCCTTTTGCTTGCTTCTAGGCATACACAGGAATAGCCAAAACTTTGGAGAGGAATAAATGATTGATTTACTAGAAATTTATTTAACAAGGATGTGTCATTTTCTTCTATTAGTCAGTACAGAAAAACATCACCAAAAGAACCTCTTGATACATATGGGCTTGTTTAGAAATTTAAGCAAATTGCCACCCTGTCACTCAATTATAAATCATTCATCTTTACTTATAAATCGCTTTCATTTTCAAATTAAAATTTGACATATCTAGTTTAGAATGAGTATCAAAACTAGTACGCAAACATCCAACACTGAGTTGTATGTGCTCTTCATTATATTTGACAGATACAAGAGAAAGGGCAATAATGGAGATGCCATGACATGTTTAGCCAACACTTTTCTGTCTTCAATTTCCAAGATCATCGCCACGATGTATGGGAGAACTGCCTCTTCCACAATCTGTAGGAACAAGGAGACCAGCATCATAAGAAAACTAGAAAACTCTTAGTAGTGTAGTGTTATCTTTCTCAAATAGGTTTTGTATTCAAATGATCCACCATGTTCCTGACTTGTCTATACAGACAACCTGAACCTTCAACTTTCAATTGCAGTAGATCCTCCAGAATTTCAGAAAATAGAGAGCTCATTGCATAAATCCTCTTTCTTTCTATAATAGTATCATTGGCCAAGGGAAACAATAACTTTTCATTTAATTCATTTTTAGTGTTGAGTTGATTTTTTTTGTAGATTATAGATTGAAATCATTTAATTTGTGAAATTAGTTAAATCTAATATAAGAATCGAGTTTGGAATGAAGCATTTCTCTAGTTGTGTTTGATTTATGTTAGAATCGTATTTTTGGTTATATTTTGAGGGTTTTCGTCGAAGAAAAGTCTGATAGGTTTTGTGACTGTTCTTCGTTGCTGCCGTGTGGAAACTATACTTCCACACCGCCAGATAAAATCATTGGCACTCACGAAGACTAATTTTTTATGTTTGATAATGTTTGTCGTCTCCAGTATGAGACCACTGGTGATGGCTGTGACGAAGTTAATTTCTGTTATCGCCAAAGCCAATTACACTGGCGGTAACAACAAAATTAACTTTGTAGCCCTCAGTGGAAATGTCTTCCACTGGCGGTAGAGATGGAAATTTAACCCGAAACCGTGGGTATCCGAACCGGACTGATCCGATGAGACGGGTCACCAAAGAAAAAGAAACATGGTGGGTTATGGTTTTTATTTTTATTACCCGTTCGGGTTCGGTTCGGGTTTCGGTTTTGGATATTTTACCGTGGGTACCCGCCCCGTAAAAACATAGTAAAATACTTTTATTTTTTTATAGTGAAATAGTTTTATATTTTATAATATTATTCTAGCCCAATAGAAAATACTAGCCCATGAACCCACTACGAGTTTATAAACCCTACTTATCTTTTAGTGTCTGTCTTTCTTTATCGATACCCTCTTTTTTCTCTGTTCAACTTCCTAAAAAACCCTAAAGTACTAATTGACTTTCTCTATCACTATCTGTCTCACTTTCTACGAAAAATTGCAGAGTTAGATAATATATATTACGTTTGGAATATAATAAGTTTAATTCTTGTTTAATAAAATATATATTTTTTCAATTGGATTATATTTATCTTGAGGATTTCTCTAATCAGAATCATGTATATCTCTTATATATTTTTTATTGTTTAAGATAATATATATTTTAAATATTTTATTGGATAATATTTATGTTGAATCGATTGTTAGATTCTTGTTTATCATATAATATTTTTATAAAAAAATTCTTTTTTTACTTGTTTATAATAATATAGGTAATATATATGGAATTTATTTTCTTTTTACTTATTTATAATAATATACATTTTTTATTAGATAATATTTATGTTTATTGTTTTAGATTCTTGTTTATCTTATACATCTCAATGATTTTTTTTTTCTTGTTTAGAATAATATTTATCTTTCTGAATATGAGTGATTTCTTTAATTTGTAAATTCTTATTAATCATATATATTTTATTGATTTTCCTTGTGTGAGATAGTATATTTTTTTATTGAATAATATTTATGTCGGATGTTTTTTTTAATTTTATGTAAAATTCTTGTTTATTATATATATATATATATATATATATATATATATATAATATAATATAATATGTATATCATTGTGTCATAACAAATTTGGAATTAAAATTTATTCTTATGTTATAACAAATTAATCTTTTATTAATTATTAAATAATAAAATTTATTATTATAGCAAAATTATAATTGAATTATATATATTATTCTAACCATATTTTTTATATAATGAATGTTCAATATTTAATTAAATATATATTATTCTTACAATATTTTAGGTCGGGTTCGGTTCAGATTTTTGGGTTCAGATTTAGATATTTACTACGGTTTTCACTCGCGGGTAGTTCACGGGTACCCGCGTGGATAACCCGAACCCGCGGGTTCGGGTTTTGGTATGAAAAAAAAATACCCGTCGGGGTTCGGGGCAGGTTCGGGTATCAGTTTTATACTATGGGGCGGGTATCGGATATATAGATACTCGTCCCCGATCCACCCCATTGCCATCCTTAACTGGCGGTGATATCTGTTGTGTTTGCTCCTGCTTCTTCTCATCTGTTAGGTATACCAACGTTATTTATACACCAGTTCCCATGCAGTCCAAGCAAGCCAGACTGAGAATTCTGAGCATTAGGAACAATCTTTGCGACGTAACAGGTTTGAAGTCGCACGGGTTATGGTGGCGGCGAACCTATTCATGGTGATGAATCACCGAATGATGATACAATTTTTTAAGAAGACGAGCCTCACATTTCTAACGAAGCACGTAATAACAATTTTGATCGTCTCAAGAATTTATTCTTGTAAAAAAATGGTCTCATACTGTTTCCAGACTACCAACTTGACAAGGCTTACAACACTTACATCGAGAATGTAAGTAAGATTAATTATTTCTAATTATTTTTTATTTTAGTTTATATCAACAATAATATCATAACAATCGGTTTGGTTTGGTTTTTATTTTTATTTCTGTAGTCTCGGCAGAGTATTAACGTTCAGGCTAAGTAAAGACTTTTAGCCCAATGGGACCTTAGTAGTCAGGAGACTGTACAAAATACTGTGGAAGTCACTTCATTTTGGCATATCATTAGGCACTTAAGTAAGCTCAACAAAAACTCATAATTGAACGAGGCTCTTCTCAAACGATACCATCAAGAGACCAACACTTTTGATTTTTCATTTAGTAAGATACGCATCATGCTAGACGGCGTATCCGTTATTATTTGCCTCCCGGTGGTGGGAAGAATAGTCGAATCTGAGAGGAGCGCCACTTATGGTGAAGTGTATGCCTATTATGCTCAGTTGTTGGGGGTTACGTCAGATGAGGTTCATTTGGAGTTACAGAAGCATGATGGGGCCATGTTTGGTCTTAAATGTCTTACATACTTTACGTTGGAGTCTTATTAGGATTCAGATCTGATGTGTACCGGTGATAAGCTCATATATTCCACATGTTCGTACCCCATTTATATGTTCGGTTGCACCATTTTCACCAACACGAGCCAAAAAATTTTACCTGAAGATTTGTTCGCCTCTTTAGAGCATATTGACTAGATCGATGAGATATCATGGGGTACGTGCACATTGGCATGACTATATAGGTATATGAAGGAACATCAACTTCTTCGCTTAATAGTCTCACTAGTTTTGGAAAAAACTCACGGGGAAAAATATTTGGCCAAACATTTACTATTGAAAACATATTTGTCGGTATGCTAGAGAGAGATGTACGTAATGTTATGTGCGTATTGTTAATTTTATCAAACCCAAAATTTTAGGTGTTTGTTTGTATGTGATATTTCAATTGAATACAAATATGAGGGAGAGGTTTCTAGTAAATATGGTTGGTTTATATCTGATAAGGGAAGAAAATATCGGGATGGATAGGTTAAATTGGATAAAGAAATGAATTGATTTAATGTAATAAAGTATTGAGGCTAAAACTTGATAAGTATGTAATTAAGGGTCATATGTAATAATTAATATGTATGGTTAGAGTTAGTAAAATAGTGGGATGTAAAGACCCACATAAGAGGAGGTAAATTGATAAATCAATTATTTACTTCTTCTACTATATAAAGGATAATCCCTTTTGGGGAAAATGGTCCAATCATTAGCCATTTTTTTGTCTCTCTCTCTCTCTAATCATTCTGTTTCTCTCTCTAAAAATACTCTCATATGAACGTTATTGTAGAATGATACATCACTAAGAAATATTTGGCACACGTCATTATCATAATTTTATTCGGATTATGACTATGAATGAAGAGTATATGTCGGATCGAGTGATGGGACAGTTCTGTTGGAACCATGAGAAACCACTAGATTCTATTGTAGCTCGACCAATTTTTAAGAAAAGAGAAAACACATTTTTTTGTGTTAACCTTCATAGCAATCACATTTGTTTGTCATCTACAAGCTCACATGACCGCTTGTGAGAAACTGCAAGATGATGATTCCTGAGTATGAAGCCCACGTCACGAAGTACGGGTGGTTTCACATCACTTCTGATATTGTTAATGACCGTACACCGGTAGAGGCGATTCATACGATAAACCGTAACTCTTTTTGGAGGGTAGTTAAAAATTAAGCATGTTTTTTTCAAGTTAACTGACGTATACTGGCGGTGAAAGCCACTCACATCGTCGGTTGAATACTTATATTCCAGGTTAGGAAATTTCATATTGACAGCTTAATATCCTATCAGCATCGTGAATCCACATTGCTAATAGATTGTCCAATTATTGAAAAAAGAAACGATTTTTTACCTAGCATAGACCAATGGTGGAAGCCACTACATCTGTTGAATATCAACGTTGTCTGTTAGGAAATTCCATACCTTTAGTGTAATATCCCATCGACAACGTAAAATTCTGCACGATCAGTGGGATGTCAAAGTTTTCAAAATAAATGATTTATTTAACCTGACGTACACCAATAGTGGAAACCACTCAGACCGTCGGTGGAATACTTACACTGCCGGTTAGGAAATTATACTCGAGCAACGTAATAAACCACTAACAGCATAAAAATTCCGCACTGTCGGTGCGATGTCAAAAATTGTCAAATAAAATGATTCATTTAACTTGACGTACCTCGGCGGTGAAATCCACTTACACCACCGGTTGAATATATATGATGTCAGTTAAAACATTCCACACTGGTAGTGCAAAAATTCCAGACTATCGGTGAGATGCAATTGATTTGAAAAAAATAGTCATTTACACATTGCAGATGACAAACAAATGTGAAAATTGCTATGAAGGTTATGTGAAGAAATATTTGGCACACATCAATATCATAATTTTATTCGGATTATGACTATGAATGAAGAGTATATGTCGGATCGAGTGACGGGACAGTTCAGTTGGAACCATGAGAAACCACTAGATTCTATTGCGGCTCGACCAATTTTTAAGAAAAGAGAAAACACATGTTTTTGTGTTAACCTTCATAGCAATCACATTTGTTTGTCATATGCAAGCTCACATGACCGCTTATGAGAAACTGCAAATGTGAAAAAATAGTCATGTACACCGCTGTGGAATCCACTCACACCGTCGGTTCAATTTATACATTGGCGTTTAATAAATTCTATACCGGCAGCGTGAAAATTCAACACTACCAATGGAATTCCCTAGTTTTGAAAACAATATATGTATTTTTAGATCTCGACATCATCGGTGGTGAGAAAAAAAACCATGAATTGTTTGGAGTTTCCGCCAATTTATTTGGGGCTCCCCGCCAATAATATTTGCCCGCCAACTAGTATTTCACGCCAAACTGGTTTTCCTCCCACCAGTTATCCTCTATAAAAAAATAATCAATATTATGATTTATTCACGCTTAATTTAAAACAAACACGTACCATGCGTGATACAAACTAGAAAGTGCAAGAAGATGCGCATCTATTGAAATCCGTTAATTGCGTGAAACGCACATTATCGGAAAACTCTTGGTTTTGTTGATGATTGAACATAATGTACTTCATGATCTATATGGAAGCAACATGTTCCTCTTGTATTATGTAGCATGGGAAGTGAAGAAGTTGCCGCCAGGTTAGATTATTTGAAAATGGTACCGAGTATACCAATTGCGTCACTCCTCTATAAAGTTGAACACAAAACGTGTGATGTTTTCAGTATGATATTTGAAGGATTTATTACGAAATATATGTTGGATCATGTGGTAAAAGAACTTAAACATAAAGCGTATGCGAAAGATAATTGCGTCGAAACCTCTTACGCAAATTCTGAGAGAACTAGAGAAGATGAGGAATATTCGTTCATAAAATTCTTCGAGCATGGATAGAATGATCACTCACTATAAGCACGTCTATTACGTCAACTATGTCAACTATCTATTTATTTTTCTTGCATGTGTATATCAATTATGTATTACGTACGAATGTTGTAATCTTCATAACTATGTCAACTACTTTATGTTTAATATTATCGTTTCAAATTTTTTGTTTTCATAATCTTCATAACATACAAGTTTTTTACGTGGGAAATATTACGTAGATTACAATGAGAAATAGATTTTAAAGTAGTGTATGTAAATTAAACAAAAGCAGATTCTTCAAAACTACAAGTTTTAATTTCTTCATATCTTTTGTAACGAGAATGAATTGGTAATGCCCAACCTTTGGCATGTGTTAAGCGTAATTTTAGGCAACAAGGATGTATCTTTGCACATGGTTCGTCAGTCACAATGGAAAGCTACAAAAAAACATAAAAAATGACAATGTAAAAACCAAACACATGATGTTAGTTTAATAGAATATTATATGAAATGAAATACTTACGATGACAAAGTGATTGGTATTGACCCAACCTAACCCAATCTCCATCGAGTTTGACATCGGCGGAGGTGCACCTCTTAACGCTAGAAAAGTAAAACTAACATCAATGGTCTTCGACTGCCCTACAAAATAGAGTATACAGTTAAAGTTTTATGCGATCGCGACTCATATCTTGGGAATTTCATCTAATTATCCATAGTAACCGTATTGTTGTAGTACTTTACAGATTCTGTGATATTTATTAAATCCTCCATACTAGTAAATATCTTCACGTAAATGGATACAAAATCCATAGGCTCATTATAGAGGGAATCCATAATCAACTTTCATCCGTCTTGTTGTCCATTCAAGGAAACCGCAATTGAACAATAACTGCAGTGGTAATCGGCTTTAACGTCATTGATCAACGTTATAAAAGGTCTATGCAAGATGGAGAATTGGTTTAAGTAACCGTTCAAATCAACTAACATTACTTTAGCCGGCATCATAATTGATGACGCGGCGGAAATAGAAGAACAATCAACGATATATGAAACCCTAATTCAAGGGTAACATGATGAAACCCTAATATAAGGGTAACAAAGAATGAAATTTTCAGAGATAAAAAATCTATTATTCCAAAAACTTAAAATAACTTAAGGTATATGAGGCTTTATATAATAGCTTCTCAAAACCCTAAATTATAATACAAGGAAATAAAATAAATAATTTAAAATAAAATAAAATAAAATAAAATCAGATCTTAATATAATTTGATTTGATTTAAATACATAAGATATTTGAATAAAATAAAATAATATAAACAAGGCTTTTGTTTGGACTTTCTGGGCTACATCATCCTCTCCGGGTTGACAAGAATTCGTCCTCGAATTCACAGCACCATCACCATCAAGAACCCAAATTATTTATTTTATTTTATTCAATCGTCACATTTGGAATTATAATTGTTGACCTTATCGGAATAAGATAAATTCTTCTCGAGTGTTCCTTATTCGAAGTCACATTGAAAGCATCCAGTTGAAGGAAAAAATAGTTTCGAAAACCTTTTCATAGCCTGAAGACAACATCCCTATGTCCAGTTGATGAAAAAAATGGTTTTGAAAACCTCTTCATAGCATGAGACAGCATCTCGATAAGCAATTTTTACCTTGATTCGACGATTGGTAGCCAATTTAAACTCCTTCATTAACCGGTCAATACGATCGTCATTGAAACGGTTGGTATGTCCCCTCATACTCAAACAATCTTCCCGATCTTCATGACCACGTGTGTTGTTCTCTTGTTTAAACCTTGAATCAGATGAAATCAGGATTCAGAAACATGTTTGACCCGTAGCAGGAACTGAGGCTCTGATACCAAACTGATGACGCGGCGGAAATAGAAGAAGAATCAACGATATATGAAACCCTAATTCAAGGGTAACATGATGAAACCATAATCTAAGGGTAACAAAGAATGAAATTTTCAGAGATAAAAAATCTATTATTCCAAAAACTTAAAATAACTTAAGGCATATGAGGCTTTATATAATAACTTCTCAAAACCCTAAATTATAATACAAGGAAATAAAATAAATAAATAATTTAAAATAAAATAAAATAAAATAAAATCAGATCTTAAATAATTAGATTTGATTTAAATACATAAGATATTTGAATAAAATAAAATAAAATAAAATAAACAAGGCTTTTGATTGGACTTTTTGGGCTACATCAATAATGCTTGATTTACAACTGACCGTTCCACTACAATGCATCGTCCACTTGCTTGTATAGGAACTCTGCTGCCTTATATATGAACTCCAGTCATCCTCTAAAATTTGTGAGGTGGAATAACGCTGCCTCTTTGTAAAATGGCCGATAAAATTTTGATACATTTACGTAGCTATGGTGCACTCACTTTCTTAGAGTATAGCACGTGTTCGTGATATGATTTGTCTTGTTTTGTGGATGATACATATACAATAATAAATAACTTACTTTAGGAAGTTAGACGACCACGCAGTTTTAGTTTATCCAAATGCTCTAAAATGGAAGATGTTTCCGGATAGTCTATGGCAACCCATTTCTTGTACACATGCTCTATACTTGCTTCATCCTTTGATTCTATGACAACAAGTATGAGTTTATCCATTTTTCTTTCAACCGCTCGATCATTGTCGGATCAGTACGAACAACTATATATAACCTCTTTTAATAATCGTGAAAATATTCTAAAGATACATCTTTTACTTAAAAATCCAAAAAAATTGTGTGAATAAGGTATATTGTGCGTAGTTCGTATATCACAACTACAAGACATACCATACGCAACTGTCATTATTTGGCCCCTTTTTTACTTAAGGAAAAAAGTTCTAAAACATAATAGAGACATTATTTTTGAGCTTGTTTATATTTTCTGAGAATTTATGCAAGGCTAACACTTGACCCTTTTCAAATGAAGCTTTAATTTCTCTAAGTTGCAATTCAATAATAGTATGCACCTTCGTCCACAAAAACTCAAAGTTACCTTTCATCATACCGAAAAAACGCTTAAGAGTGGAATGATCCTTCTCAATACGATTAATGATATGGTTACCAAAATACAATAACTTGTTAGTGTTACAAGTGATCTATCACCGTCAGTATTTAACCAAGTTTTTGTATATTCGATTCCTTCCGTATAGTATTTAAAGCTATGTAACATTTCTGACCAAATAGTCCTTTAATAGACATATAAATTTGTGTGCACCACACTTAACCAATAAAAACAATCAACAGAATGAGTAAATGCAGATGGATTCCATTCACAATCCAACACCCATAAATGCAAAAAAAATAAGACCGTAGATAAACAGGACTTGCCATGTATACGATACACTCTTGATCAGAAAAGTAGACCTGAATATTGAGTGCCAACTACAAGAGATAGACTCTTAAATTGACCACTAGCGTCGTTAAACCAAAACTTAGCATTTGAGTCAACTTCATTGTAAGATTATACACAAACAAACGTAAAGCGAGGGTACGAGTGGATAGTTCCCAGTGTTAGTATTTGCCTGTTCATTCGAAGCGAATTTCTATAATAAAAGAGGTTGAAAATTAGTCAGAATTGTTATTCAAATTATCAGAAATAAACTACTACACTAATAGAAGCCAGGAAGTTTCATCGCTCTGCTTCCAAATTCAGTCCGCCAAGCCGTTAATCAAAGTCGGAATGAATATGTTCGCCTTAGAGGAGCATTTTTCTTTAGAGTTTCCACTCCTCGATCTATGACCTGCGATGCTCAGTCCGTTAGCCTTCACTCTTCACCTTTTGGCCATGGTTTTTCTGATTGGAGGGGCTGCTTTAACTTCTTTGGCGAAATCGTTGTTTAAGGTTAATCCGATTTGGGAATTGGTTAAGTTTTTTGATTTTATACTTTAGTCTTTCTTTTTCACCAAGTTCTCAATTTGAGAATCGAATTTGTAAAACTCTCAATTTAGTAATATACGAATCATTTGCTTAAAAAAAATACTATACTAATAGGTACCATTTATGAATGGATATTAAAATAATATTTTTTAATCATCGCTAACAGCTGAAGGTTTTTAAATTCGTGATAAAAGTAATATATTAAAAATACTTTTTTACATGTGAAAACAATAACTTTTGAATTTTATCTTTCATATACCAATCCTTTTATAGTTTTGGCGACGATGATTTTCGAATTTGGTATTTCTAAACAAAAGAAATACATACAAATATAAATGTCGAAATCCAACAAAACCAAAACAGTAGGAAGCCTAGCGTCAGTGAGTCAAAGTTTAAGAAGAAGAAAAGAAATAAAACTTAAACTCTCTCTCAAGCCTTTCGTCGAACAGTTCATCGAAGATAGTTATTTCCTGTTTTGCTTGTTTATTTAAAAAATAGTTTATACAAATACGAACTATTTTCAATTTGAATTCGGTAAGTTGTTTCTTGTTTTGGTCCTAATTCTAATAGGATTTGAGATTACTTAGTTTCCTATTTTGGAGTCTTAGTTTTCTATAAAAGAAAAGCTTCAACTTGTAAATTTGTATTCAAAATCTCTGCCTGTGAAGTATATTTGTCAAGTTCACGGTGGATATCAAGTTCAACTTCAAATTAAAAGGCCGCTTTACCTCGGCATCTTCGCTCCTTAGACTGGAGATATTAAGAACCTTGAAGAATGTCAGCGACGATGATATTCCTATTAAGACAGTTGAAGTTCATATTGAAGTTCCCTTTTTGTCCAGCTACGTGGCCTATCGGAAATGTATCGGACGTGAACTAGGTAAATTAAGTATGGAGGATCATCTACGCATGGAATTAACCCAAGCAATTGCTTCGGCACTCTACAAGTCAGGGATGGTTTCTGACCTACAAGTTAAAGTTACAGTAATTGCCTACGCTACAACTCTCGAAGCCACCCAGAGGTTGGATGCTGATTTTGTGAGTCGTGCTACCATGATTAGTAATGAATCAATCTACCAAGAACCAATCTAGAACCAATCTATCAAGAAACTAAAGTTTGGAGTTATGTCGGATATTTGGGGACGGGTTATTTGGGGACGGCTCCGAAGAAGCATGGTCCTTTTTGTTTTAAGTAGAAATCCTTTTAGTGGATTTTATTTTGTTATACATTACATTTCGATTTAGATTCTAAATTTTACAATAAATATTTCTATTTCCGCATCTTGTTATTGTAAATATAACTGGTGAGCTTACATACATGGAAACTGTTTCTGTAAGAATACTATTGGAAACCACCAAATAAAAGCGTAGTGTATTGATATAAATAAAGGCAGTCTCTTGGTTGCATGAAGACCCTGATCCTTGATAATATTTTCTCTCTGCAGTCCATTCAAACTTATGTATTCTGGAATGTTACCGTATTCTCTATTTTTACGCTCATGCTATACAATCTTTCACGTCTCTATTGTTGTGTCTAAAACTCCAATTCATCCCCCCAATGGTAGCTTTAAAAAAAACGTAGCAAAATTTAGGAGCAAAATCTTTATCACTGGTCGGGTCAAACGTACGATTATACTTGAAATTTCTGATTTGTATACTTGAAATTTCTGATTTCGGTTCCATTAGGACTAATTTGTTTATATTATCGATATACGGATAAGACAATCATTGTCATTTACAGTAATTTACACTCACTTCTTTATAGTATTTTTAAGTTAGTTATTAGTAACTTTTTTTTTTCTTAAGCAAGTAAATTGTATTTCATAAACATGTCTTCACTAGAGAATTACAATAGAAGTCCCAAAATTATACAAGGACTAGAAAGAAATAAATTCAAATTACAAAGAAAGGACGCTCCCAAAACGGATCTGGGATCCGTTGGAAGAATTTGAATTGATAAACAGAAAGCCAAACACATTCCGCATCTCTTCAACAAATGAAGCTAGAAAATCAATCGTCTTCAAGAAGGTTTTCATCAAAAGCAAGCGACCACTCCTTAGAAATTAGAGGCTTTCACAACAACCAGAATCCAGCTACCGAAATTCCAAAAGAAACAGAGCAGAGAGAACTACTCCACGTTTAAATAACCCATCCCTAAACTTTCGAAGAGCACAATGGCCATTAGATCGTTTGGAGCATTGTTATGGCTGAATTTCAGGTTTTGCTTACTTTTAAGAGTATACTTCGCAATCCAGTCAGAAGTTTCATTTTGGATTATGGAGATATGTCTTATGGACATTTTGGAGTGAATAAGATCTCTGCAAATAGCGATAGTAGAATCGAGATACCAAACAACATTACTCTCTGCAAGAAGGTTGATAAGAACAAGGCTATCAGATTCAATATCGACTTCGGTCCAGTTGTTTTGTTCGCAATTATCAAGCCTTCCAACAGAGCTATGATTTCAGCGATTAAAGGGTTCAATTTTCCAAATAAGACTCCAACACTAATGATAATGTCTTTGTCTGAATTTCTTAACAAAATGCCTCTACTGGACTCGCCATCATGATTACAGGCGCCCTCAACATTTAACTTCAATCTGCCAGTTGCTGGGGCAATCCACTTAAGGTATCTGGGATTTTTCTTTCTGTTTTGAATTGATTTACATTCTAAAGAAAAACCTGCATTGAAAGCTTTGTACCAGTGTATACTGGTAATTTTGTTAGACATATCAATGCCAGTAATCACTATGATTACCAAATCAATAACACACTTAACAGAATCATGTCTCCCTTTAAATTTCGAATTGATTCTGTTTTGCCAAATTACCCAACAAATAATTTGGGGAATAATATGAGCTACATGAAATTTGATTTTAGAAAACCATAACCAAGCTCTTATCATATGAGACAACACCATATGACGACCAATTTTGATTTTAAAGAGGTTACCAAAATAGTTCCAAATTAGCCATGCAAAACTACAACTGACAAAGAGATGGTTTTTCTCTTCATAGTTGTTGCAGAACTGGCATTTGGAGCCCCCAAGGGGGTAGCCGAGTTGGTTGAGTATGGCATTCTTATGACCAAAAGGTCATGAGTTCGAGTCCCTCTACATACGCTTTCTCGGTTGAGCCTGTCACCTTGTGTGGTTTACCTTCTGGCGTTGGTTTGCAGGCTATCGCGTCAGACTGAGGGTTTACCCTGTGCGCACTCATTGCACTCTGAGTAGCGGCTGCGGGTTCCCTCCGAAAAAAAAAAAAGAACTGGCATTTGGAAACTATAACAAAGTGTCTTTTCATTAAAATATTGTCAATGGGAATAAAATTATTTCTTAGTTTCCAATAGAGGAAAGAAAACTTCATGGGTATTGTTGTTATTAGTAACTACTTTTAAAAAAAACTCAATTACCATTTAACACCTAGCTATATTAGACTATAGGTATAAATTTGTCCAAGTTACTTTTAGTATAACAAAATTATTTCTTTTTTCTTTTTATGTTTTTCAAAAATTACAAGTTCTGCGTAAATGGTACCATATTATTAGTTAGCAAATAATCATTTGCCGAAGAAAAAAAAAGTTAGTTACAAATCTCCAAAAAATTAAACTTGCTCAAGAACAGAGTCTTAAAGCTTCAAGTCAAAACATATGGCTGCTTTGCCAGAATATTGAAGAGCTTGAATTGATCCAAATATGAGAAAAGATATACACTACGAAATTACAATCAATTGACCAGTACTTATTATTATTTATTACACATGATCATTTATGTTATACAAAGATCTTGACTGTAACGCTTGTCAAATATCCCTAATTATCGGTCATTATTATGGTTTTCTAAAGTTGACTCTTGTAATATACTTGGTTGTTTAATGATCATCAGTTTCCTTAGTTCCCGAGCGGGTCTACTTTCATCTTATGTGTGTGACCTTTGGAATTTTTCTCGGTTTCTAGGCACGCTCGTTCTTGATTAGGCCCTGCTTGGATTTGCTCATCCCGTCTTCTTATTTATCAATACTTTCAACTGAGCGGGCCTTCATTATAGTTCGTGTTTTTTATTTGATCTTCTCTAGCTTACCTTTACTTCTTGCTCAGCTCTGATCTGCTCGAGCTCGCACCTTTTCTCTGCTCCTTGATCCTTTGAGTTTATATGTTTCTGATCTGCTTGAGCTCACATCTCTTCTCTGCTCCTTGATCCTTTGAGTTTATATGCTTCTGCTCTGCTCGAGCTCGCACCTCTTCTATGTTTTGCATCACATATTTACTTCTTGCTCATCTTAGCTCTGCTCGAGCTCGCATATCTTCTCCTTCTTGATCCTTTGAGTTTATATGTTTCTGCTCTGCTCGAGCTCGCATCTCTTCTTTGTTTTGTGGTCGCATCGGATCTGCTCAATAGGTTAGCCGTTCGATATGTTTTTACTAAGTATGTTTGATTAACATTTCTCATTCACATATTTCGTGGATATTTACTACCTTATCAATTATTCTTCGAGGAACTTAAATCAAGATAGCTGATGAATAACTAAAAGTTTGTTGGAGAAAAACAATAAAAAAACAGAATTTCTTGTACTACAAATTAACAGAGGAAAAAAATCACCATATAAAATGTACTCATCAAATCAGTTATATCCAAAGTTATGATCTCGGAAATAATCCATATATGAAATGTCTAATAAGAATGAAGCATTGAGGAACAACTCAATCAAAACATATGCTGAAATATCAAGAGTTACATCTAAAGAGCCTAAACTGAACATGCTGGTATCTAAGAAAGAGAAAGTCACTTAGCCGTAAAATTCACAGCAAAGGATAAGGAGCAACTTTTTGAATATTCAAAATTTACCTTAGTAGATAAGTTTGCAAAAGGTCAGCCTCAACTAATTTACGTCTAAAAGTTTCTTAATTTTTTTCATTTTGTTGGAGAGGTAAATATAGCTTCCTAGGACTCTAGATACATTTTAATAGAGTTTACTCTGAAAGCTGATTTATGTACATTATGGAAAATAAATGTATAGAAAATAGATGAATACTCTATGAGATTCCTTTATAATGAAGGAATCATAAAAAATGTTGCTTTTTCACAAGGTAACATACTAAAGGTTTGGATTCCTGAGAAACATATGGCTAAGAACAACTGTTGTAAAACTCTAACTGAATTTGATGTTACTAGGAAGCCTATCTACAAAGCTTAAATAGGTTTCGGGGACAAGGATGGATGTTGGATATATATTAAATATGAAGATATTCCTTCATATTGTAATACTTGTCGACACTTAGGTCATAAGGATATTACTTGTAAAAAATATACAGTTTCTTATGTGAACCATAACGCATAATCCATGGAATCTCCTTAGACCCTTAAACCTACTAACCCATACAATCAGAAAAAGTAATAGTCCACCTAAAGTTTAGTCTATCATTCTTAAAGGTAAGAATTCATATACAGATGTTTCTGCAAAAAGACAACACAATAATAGCAAACATCAAAGGCAAAACAATACTCAAGAAATATCAAAAACTATCTTAGGCAATATGGAGCACAGTCAAGAAATTTATATGAATCAAAATAGCTTGGATAACAAACTCGAGGAGATTTCAGAACTTAAATAATATAGCAACAACGCAGATCGTGTGAGATTTTAATGTCATCTATGTTTCTCATGAGCAACTAGCTTGTTTATTCTTATGTCAAAAACCTTAGAAACTGTTACAATGTTATTTCTTATTGCTCTCTTAATGATGTTAGATATATTGGCAATACATATACTTGGTCTAATAATAGAAAATGAAAGAGACTTAACAAAGTATTATTTAACAATACTTGGGCTAATTATTTTCATGAAACTAGAGTGAGGTATATAGCTAGAATATGCTTAGATCGCACCTTCATCTGTATTACTATTGAAAACAATATTATGAAAGTAAAGGATTCCTTTAAATTCCAAACCATGTGGATATATAACCAAGATTTCCTTGACATAGTTGAACAAAAGTTGAAGGTTAGATATGGATGGTCGACCTTTGTTTGTGTTTTAGAACAAACTAAAGAGCTTAAAATAGGGGCTCAAAACATAGAATTGACACCGATTTGGTAGTTCTTCAAGCTGAAGAGGAAGTTAAAAAATTAAAACAAGATTTGAAGAGACTAATGATATAGAAGACAAGATTAGATTAGCAAAATGCCACGCAATTTATCTACAACTACGACAAAGCCTGAATGGGACTTCGACCAACTCTTTCTTCTTAGGGCATCTGATGATGCAGAGTAACGGTTTCAAAGTGGATGACACTTGTGTGTTTGGAGGACATGTGTTTATTTCTAGGGATACAAGTATGCTTGGAAGATTGAAGCTTCTCCAAATTAGCTGCAGAAGTTTAGTGCTCTACAACATTCTATGCTGGAGATCAGAAACAGTAACTTATTATATACAACTCGAACCTCCTATGCCATTATCATATACAACTCGAACCTCCCACGCATCAGTTGCAAAATCACTTATTTTTCTCTATGGTTCTGTCTAAAACTCGAATTCATCAAGAACACAATAGTAGCTTAAAAAAACTCATTTATTTTTTATGCATGAAGATATAGATGCATCATATGGGAAAGGCATGGAAAGGGAAACCATGTTTCACTCTATATATCTTTATCTCATTCAAAACCATTCAATGCTCGCTTAGTAGAGCTACCGGTCGTCGGACGACGACCGCTTCGTGTTCTCAACAACTAGAGTATACGCCGAGTTTAGCATAAACATCTTTGATCAGACATATTAAGCATATCTTATCGGGGTTGGACCATGCCAACTTGCTTAAGATAATTCATTGGACTAATGAGTATATGACAGCTTATGAACTTGGATGTTATAATCATTTTTCCAAGGAAAGAAGACGCAAAATTTATAATTGGCTCCTTCCATCCCAAATAGATATAAACTAAATATGGATGGTCCATGTGGAACTAATGGGGAAGCTAGTGGAGGTGGTCGGATAAGGGATCACAGTGGAGAGGTTACTGTTGGTTTTGGTAGGTTGTAGGGGACGTTAACTACTAGAACAAAGACAAGTACTTGATCCTAACAATGTATCATTTTCAAAATCAGTTTAGGTTTTTTTTGGGTAGATGTTGTGAGGAAGGAGAAGAGGTTTCATACGACAAAGCCTGAATGAGAGTTCCACCAAATATTTCTTCTTAGGGCATTTGATAATTAATGCAGAGTAACGGTTTCAAAGTGGATAACACTTGTGTGTTTGGAGGAGATGCGTTTAAATCTAGGGATACAAGTATGCTTGGAAGATTGAAACTTCTCGAGTAGTGCTCTACAACATTCTATGCTGGAAATCAGAAACAGTAAATTATTATATACAACTCGAACCTCCTATGTCATTATTATATACAACTCTAACCTCCCACGCATTGGTTGCAAAATCATTTTTTTTTCTCCATGGTTTTGTCTAAAACTCGAATTCATCAACAACCCAATGGTAGCTTAAAAATACTCATTTATGTTTGACGCGGGAAGATACAAATGCATCATAAGAGAAAGGCATGGAAATGGAAACCATGTTTCACTATATCTATATTTAGCCGATTCAGAACCACTCCATGCCACAACTAAAATATACACCGAGTTCAGCATACGCATCCTTGATCAAGCATATGGTAGGCACATCCGTAGGATAGGTAAAGCTCGATTAATCGCTGGTATAGGCAGCAGTGCCTATATCTAAGTGAAAGAGGGTGGGTAAATTCAGCTTAACAATGTTCCTTCTTACAGCTAGTTACTAGTTCAGTAACTCTTCCCGGGAAAGAGACTCGGCTATTTCCATAACCCAGATAATGGTTGTCCGGTGAAAGATGTTTGTTTGGAGGAGGCAGAAGTCACTGTCCTTGTAATGGCTAATGCCCTCTTATCAGTTATATGTTATTTTTTAAATGTATTTGCCAAAATGTAAATCTATGATGATCAGCTTAGTACTTCATTCAAGAACTGTATAGTTCTTTTCATTGCTCATCCACAGAAGAGTTCAGATCACAGCTTTCTACTTCCCTATAAAATGCAAAAGTTAATGATTTGTTTGGTTAGTCAAAATTTTCACCATTTTCAATTTTAATTTTCATTAATAAAGATGTTTAAATATTATTATAGAAAATATATATATATATATATATGGCCAGGCTAGAAAGAAGACACATTTTGATAGATCTCTCACCCTACCCGTTCCTTTTTTCAAACTCAAAGTTGAAATTTCTAAATTATCCTCACCCTCTAGATTATTACATTCATGCCATTTACTCTCAAACTCAACCCAGACTCTGAAATCTATTTGTTGTTACCCTAAATTCACAATCTTTCCATCAATATTTACTACCCTAAACCCATTAAACCCAAAACGTTACCTTTTTTTAACCAAACCCATAAAATCAACCACAAACAACCTAAAATTGGAGTATCCATGGAAAATGATGAAATTGGCATCTCTTTGGAAGAATTACTATACGAGGAGGAAGCTTACCGCATGGAGGTAAGAAGCTAAAACCTGATTTTCGATTTTTGGTCTCGTCGCACGATGTTCGTGCGAAGAACATCTTCGTCATCGCACGAACTTGCGACAATACTGCCTTATACGTCACATGCGACAATATTGCCTTAGGCGTCGCATGCGACAACTATAGAGATATGTCTCGTGCGACAGCTCTGAAGATATGTCTAGTGCGACTGCTTTGTTAGAAAAAACTATAGATTCCAATGATATATTTTGTAGGAGGAACGTGCCCAACCTCCATTTATGGATGTCGACTACAATAGAATATTCAAAATGGATAGGTTATTTACTAAAGACGAATTGGATGCTTTTGTGGACATTGAATCGACGAAGATTAAGTTTGTCACGATTACAAAGCTCTACGATAGCAGGAATTGGGGAAGGACTCCTAGGTTAGAGTACGTTTGCGAGCGGTATGGTGTATTCGTATCAAAAGCAAAGCCAAAAACGTTACGAAAGCGGAAGACATTGACGAAGAAATGTAATTATCCGTTTGTGCTAAAAGGTCATTTGATCGACGTACTAGCCATGAAATGGCGTTTGGAGGTGATAAACGGTACGCATAATCATGAACCTTACGTTCGCCTAGAAGTTCATTCTCGCGCTTGTAGGCTAAAATGGGGTGAAGAGAAACTAGTTTGTAGTTTGTCTCACCTCGGTTCGCGTCTTAGAGAGATATATAGTGGTTTGAAGTACCAATATCCCGAGAACATTTCGAACATGCATGCAATCTATAATTTCCGCCAAAAACATCGGGATGTTGAGCACGGGGGACAAACGCAAATGCAATATTTGTTGACGAAATTGAAGGAGAATGGATACTCCACGTGGGAGCGTTTGAAAGACGATTCAAAGGTGATCACTGATTTTTTTTTGCACATCCTACTAGCATAGATTTATTACGTACATTCCCTAATGTGTTATTCATGGATTGTACATACAAGACGACTAGGTATAAGATTCCTTTGTTAGAGATTGTTGGTTTAACGTCGACTTTCATTACATTTACCGTTGCGTACGTATTTTTGAGTGAAGAGAAGATAGGAAATTATGTATGGGCTTTGGAAACTCTTCGTGGTTTGATGATGGATAGTGTGTGCGCAATTCTGAGTGTTATTGTTACCGATCGAGAGCTAGCTCTCATGCGAGCAATTGACGATATTTTTCTGGGCACTCACCACTTGTTATGCACGTGGCACATTAGTAAGAACATTCTTGGGACGGTCCGAAAGATATTGCATGATGATGCGGTTGCAAAACAATTTGTTGAGTTATACGGCTACGTTGCGGGGGCGAGCACGGTTGAGAGTTACGAAAAAAATCTAGGTACATTGAAGGAGATGTTCGCCTCTCAACCGAAGTGTTTTGCGTACGTTATGGACGTGTGGATAACGAAATATGGTGACAAGTTTTTTTCGTACCGAACGAACAAGATTAAGCATTATGGCCAAACAACTACAAATAGGTTTATCTTTTTATCCAATTTTTTGTTTAGCTATTATATCTCTTTTCAAATAAACTCATAATTTTGTACTTGTATTATGTAGGGAGAAGGGTGCTCACTCGTCCCTAAAAAAATCTTGGGACAAATTAATGCAACTTTGAGCTATTTTGGGAAAAAGTTCACAACTTATTAACGAAGCAACATGCGGGGATCGTCGAATCATTCGAGCGAAGTAAGCTTAGAACAATTCCCGGTTTTGATGGTGTTTTGACCCAAAATCTTAAAGGTCATGTGTCACATGCGGGTCTAAAGATATTGATGCTTGCTATTGTACATGCTAGATATAAAGGAGTAGATCGGGTAGCATGTGGAGGATGTTTTCTTAGGAAAACGCATGGGTTACCTTGTGCATGTGAAATTACGTTTATAGCTAGAGATGGTAGGTGCATCCCTTTAGAAGATGTGGATGTATTTTGGAAAAGATTAGATATTTTTCATAGAGATCCTATCTCTCGTGAGGAAGAATTGCAAAAAAAACTTTCGATAATTGACAACTTCATTCGTAGTTTAAACAATTGTTGGAGTAAAAGAACATTAAAAAAGGGAAATTTTTATTTTCGAGTTCAATTTCAACACTACACCAAATAAGACACTTGAAGGAAATACATAAAGACGAAAAAAACAAGTTAACACCTTAACTTAAACAAATATAACAAAATAATTAAACTAAAACATGTAAACAACCAAAATGCTCAATCGTCGAAGTCGTATCTCAAGTTGTCGTCAGAATCAATCCCCTCCTCCCTTTCTGTAATCCTATCCTGAAGATACGCTACCATATCCCTAGTGATGTAGTCTACCACCGTCATGTTCCAAACGGCGGCCGCTTCTTGCTTAATTTTATACCGCAAAAACAACAAACGATCCACCGGTTTGCAAAAAAAAATACCTCTGCTTGATTTGTTCACGGTTGCGCACAACTAGACCTTCGATTCCTAAACGACCGTAGTTGTAGTACATCTTACACAGGAAAACGCATCGCTAGTATCTTCCCGTATTTCTCGGCGGGAAAGCTTCACCGCCTCAAGCAAATGGTAGTCTTCGTGAGGCGTAAACTCCATTTGTTAAACTGCTTATGTTTGATGAGTGTTTCGGAATGTTTGATGGTGAGAGATTTGATGCTATTTTTAGTCTCTTTTATAGGGGTTTTTAGGGCGGGAGTTTTTAATAAAGTGGAGTAAAGTTTGGAGGGAGTTTAGGGCGGGAGTTTTTTGGTTTTTGAGAATAAGTTGGAGTTATTAAGTTGGCGGGAATTTTTTTGTTAATGAGAATTGGCGGGATTTTTTTAGTTAATAATTGCATGTCCCTATCCTTATATTTCGTCCGCCTCACTTTACATGTGTCACGTTTTCATTCGTGTAACTGGATTACGTTATCCGAAAATGAAATTATCTATAAATAGATGCTGTATCCACATTAAAGGGTAAACTAGTTGATAAATTAAGCAAAAATATGTCCATGGACTGAGTTGGAAGATTAGTATTTGATGAGAGAATCAATCGAAGTTGGTAACACGAACCACCAAGAGGGGCGTAAAACATACTATGAGGCATTGTTATGCCAGATGTATTTCCTATATGGCTGGGATGGTGTCCAGTCGCATAGAATTTCTAGGCGTATAGATGAAGTGAAAGCTTGGTGGTCAGTTATAGTCAGATTCTGTTTACATCCAGTTTCTGGCCTCAATGAAATGGAACGTCGTGTTGCGTGTAACCGGTTCAAATGCCAGGTCACTGATTCTCTAACAGATGAGCAGCTGGATCATGTCCGTTTGGACATTATTGACATCCAAGTACAGGAAATGCGTGAGTACCAGGATGCAAAAAGAGAGGAAATTAATGAAATGGAATTGGCCTGATAGATAAACTATGATTTGAGTTTATGTTTGAGCGTGAGTTTCAGTTTGTGTTTGTGTGTGTGTGTGTGTTTCAGTTTCAGTTTGTGTTTGAGTGTGTGTTTCAGTTTGTGTTTGAGTGTGTGTTTACGTTTATGTATGAGATTGTGTTTCAGTGTATGTTGGAGTTTGTGTTTCAGCTAACACCTTAAATTTCAAACAATTTTATAATATGGCCTACTAACTATGTTTTTGACATACTTTTATTAGCTAGCTTGTTCAAATAAAATTGGGAATGAGGTGTAAAAACAAAAAAAAAATACAATAAATAAAAGTTGTCATAAACTTATCCGGTTACAAAGTATAATGATAATGTAGAAAAGTCTAACATATCAAAGAACGAGCTAATAAACAAAACTCTGCTGCGAAATCAATGAAGTCTGTACCGCTCAACAATCCTGCACATGTGAAGGGCGGTCTGTACCAGATCGTCGTACTCCAGCGTCGGTATGGATGAAGCATACTGTGTGATCTGCTCGTTTCCTGCGTAGTCAGCACCACCCTGTGGCTGCAACCGAGGACCTCCAGCTGGACCAGAGCTACTAACGATATACCATAGCTTCTTCACCCAAACGTAGTACACCGTGTCGCTACTCTCTCCACCACCAAAGTATGACGGTCCAACAGGAGTGTAACGATGGTACTCCCAATCCCTCCACAAGTGAGCGTCCCAAACGTATCTGCTAACCGTCTTCTTCCCTGCTTTTTTCGATGCAGGAGGGCATATATCTTACGGAATCAGCTGCACGAAGCCCATCTATCGAGTGACACGATCAGGGTAATATGGCACAATGATGTCGAACGCCTTAAGCATCAACTCAACCTAAGTAACGCTCTCGAACGGATGATAGTCCCGTAAGTACGTGTAGGGAAGGAAAATGACCTATAAATAAATAAATGAACAAGTTAGCCATTTATATTAGTAAAAATACGTAACATTAAAATGAACAAATATTACTTACATCTGACTCTGTGCACGTCGAGAGTGCATGTCTCAACTCTATGCACACATCCTGCGAAACGCCGATCTTCTGCAGCGCATGTCGGCACATATGGGGCATAGATAGCTGATAATCGCTAAACAGTGAAGCCCGGAACTGAACGAAGTTGGAAAATATTTACGACTCGAGCATCCCTATGAACCCGCAAATCCCCCCCGTGCATGATCCCTGACTAAGGGATTGGTACAACTGTGCTAAAACCAACTGACCCCAGTTAAACCTATTCATACCATGGTATTGGTTCACGAATTGGAGGTAATCTAAAGGAATGTTGTTGCCGGTTTTGTTGGCACATATGGTGGTACCTAACAAGAACAGTATGTAGGCACAGGTGGCATGATCTACTCTCTCATTTGTGATCCTACTATCACTATACCTATCACTCATAAAGGTATTGCGCAGCCAACTAAGATTCACGCTACTAGCATTCCTAAGATTTTTATTCAAATCTACTAGTCGTATACCTAGCATAAGTCCTATATCGCTCAACCTCGGAGTCAAATGCTAATACATCAAAAGGCATACCTGTGACCGGTAATCCAGTGATGACGTCGACGTCATTAAAAGTCACTGTCATCTCCCCGAACGAGAAATGAAATGAAGAAGTCTCCTCATGCCATCGCTGGAGGAATACCTCAACCGAATGGAGGTTGGTATGCGAGCGGGAGAGTGCCTCGACAAGAGGGCAAAAAATAGTCTCCATCACCTTTGCCCGTTCCCTGTTCTGCTTTTTGATGCCTCATATGCGGAGACTATCGTACATGGTGAAACATCGTAGGGAGACCCTATCCTGCAATATGTATCAAACATGTAAGAAAGTGATAAAATAATATATATATATATATATATATATATATATATATATATGTGTGTGTGTGTGTGTGTGTGTGAACATATATTATAGTTAGGGAATTAATACTTACATCTCTGTGATAGACACTAAACGCCTCGTGATGGGTGTAATCGGGATAGAGAGTCGGGACGTGTAGCAGCACCGACAAGAACTCATGATCCTCGGTCTTGGGTGCGGCCTCGGGTGCGTGGGGTGCATCGTCCTCATGAGACAGCTTAAGTTGTAAAAAAAGTTGAAAGTAATATGTATTAGTGAAACAAAACAAAAAAAAAGTTTTAAGTATAAGTTGTTGCATGAGTCAGCTTAAGTTTTCTGTCGCATGCGACATGGTAAGTATGTCTGTCGCATGTGACAGACTACAAACCCCGTCGCATGCGACGAAGTGTCCTCTTGGTCGCACGATCGTGCGACCAAAAAGAACCAAGTTCCAAAATTAGAAACCCACCAAATCATACTCTTTTCACACAAAATCAAATATAGAAACATAGATCCTAGCAAAACTAACAAGAATACAACACTAATCTAACAACACAACACCTAAAATCATGCAAAAATCGAACTTTTTAAAACGAAACCTAAAAACCCAATTTTCAACAGTTTATACCCAACGAAGTCTAAAAACAATTATAGCATGAGATTTGTATTTCTTACCTCTATGTTTTGCTGAGTTAGATTATTGAAAAAATCAAATTTGATTTTCGGTCGATTCTTGAGTTATTGAGAGGTTTATAGGAAAAATGGTGAGAGATTTTATCAAAGCTTTTTATACCTAGGGTTTCTGAAAATGACAAATTTGGCCAAATGTAAAGGTCCTCTGTCCTTCTGTTTTACTGTAAGTCGGGTTTCTTGCCTCGTCCCAACCCCCTCCATAGGTGGCGTCGTTGATCAGAATGACGTCACCGGTGGGTAACAGCAGCATATCTTGCATCACCCGACCCGAGGAGCGGGCATGAACTCCACGGATTCCGGGTCGGATACTCTCAACCTTCTACAGGTTCTTGATGCTTCCAAGAAAATGTGCTCCTTGTTGGCCTTGAGATACGCACCAGGCGGCGCGCCACCGCAAATGAACACCTCTGTCACCGGTGAATCAGTGGCATTGGCCACTGCGGTTAACCAGAGAGGGAGTAAAGATCCAGTACAGGGGTAGCTTCTTTTATCACCACCGGGCATAACAGGATACTCCTTGATGACTCTGTTTCTTGAATAATCAAAGAAGATTGATCGGTGGTTGGCGAAGATGAAGAGATTACCGGAGGGTAACAGATGCAAGAATGGATAAAGATTGTTCTCTTTAAATGGGTCTCTGGTGACCGGGTATAAGATCCAGCTGTGTAAAATCTATTAAAATATGACTAATTTCTAACCCGGTACTATATATATTGATGTTTAATAAGAAGAATCTTAACAACAATTCTCATTTTCATGAACCAAACATGTTTTCTGTTTTTTATAAAAAAAATAAAATAGAGCTTATTAAATTTTGACTGAAATTGAAAAGAAAAAAGTTTACAGACGAAATAAGACCCAAGATGTATTGTTAAAATTTTGCATCCAACACAGTATTGTAAGAGAATGCTCGTATATGCATCCTATAAACGATCAAGCAGCTTCATAAAGTACTTAATCTAAATGCTCGGAACTACTGAAACTTACACATGTACAACTTGCAAACAAACGAAAATCCCACAGACTTATCGACTCTCTAACAATGAAATTTAGTGAACATTTAATAAATTGTTGAAGCTATAGCTTTTGGTCTACACCTGGGACTCAACGGAGTCCAAAAAGTAACCAAGAATGCGAAGCAGCTGCTGCTAGCCCGGTAAAAGAAGTCCCAGTAGATATCCTTATTGAGGTTTTATTCAATAGCCTAAGAATACTTATAGATTTATCCGATCTGTTGATACTCGAGAAAGACATCATCCCGCACAAAATGGCTCTTGACCCAAGTACGAGTACAAGGACTGCAAGTGAGGTCTTTTAGGCTTTTAAAACACTCTTGCTTGCTTCTATGCATACACAGATATAGCCAGAGTCTTGGAGAGGAATAAATAAACGATTTACTTAGAAATTTGTTTAACAATGATGTGTCATTTCCTGCTTCTATTCGTCAGTACAGGAAAACAACACAAAAGAACCTCTTGCTACATATGGGCTTGCTTAGAAATCTAAGCAAATTGCCAACCTGTCACTCAATCATAAATGATTCATCTTTACTTACAAAGCGCTTTCATTTTGAAAGTAAACACTCAACATATCTAATTTAGAATAAGTACCAAAACTAGTAGCTGGACAACCAACAGGTAGTTGTAGGTGCTCTTCATTATATTTAACTGATACGAGAGAAAGAGCATGAGGTTGAGCAGTCGTGACATGTTTAGCTAGCTCCTTTCTGTCTTCAGTTGTTAAGATCGTCGATACAATGTATGGGGGAACTGCGTCTTTCCCAATCTGTAGTAACAAGGCGACCTGCAGCACAAGATATATAGAAAACTCTTAGTAGTGTAGTGCTATCTTTCCCAAGCAAATTTTGTAATCAAATGACTTACCATGTTCCTGACTTGTCTATACAAAAAACCTGAGCCTTCAACTTCTAGTTGTAGCAAATCCTCCTGAATTTCAGAAAACGGAGAGCTCAGTTCATAAAAAAACCCTTTCTTTATGTGATAGTAAACTCAGTTTGACAACATTGTGATTCTCATGAGGTATGCATTATGGACTACATGAAATTCAAACCAATTAGAGATGGCTAAAGACCGAATATTAGAATTAAAACTAATGTTGGGATTAATCACTACCGTTTCCACAACAGCAAAACGAGATATAGTCTTCACAGGATCGGGCACTCGGTCATTCCGTGAAGCATTGGCAAACGCAGTGAAATTATGTTTTCCAATAAAATAGCTTGCACCTTCTCTCATGGCAGCGGTATTCAGTTTGTAAACACTGTGGTAAGCATATTGCCGTTGAAACGGATTCATAATGGCATGGTTGTATATCTTGTAGTGATAAATCTTGCTTATTGCCGAACATCGAGCATGAAACTCAGGCACTGCAGCACTCATCTCTCGAACTCGAATGTCACAAGGAAGAAGACCATTCAGAGCAGCATGAATGCTATCCAAGCTATCAAAATTGAAAGGTGTAACAAAATTTGCCACCTGAAAAGCTTAACCAAATGTAAAATATATTCTTTATCCAGGGAAGCTACTTTTTTTACACCCACAAAGGAGGTGGGAGCCAGACCTGACCTGACCCCATGCGTGAACTCCGGTATCCGTTCTACTAGCACCAACAACATGGAGCGCTTCCCGATCAAGGTTTGTTATTCGACTTAAAGCCTTCTCTAAGATGCATTGAATTGTTGGTGGTGATTCCTGAAACTGCCAACCTGAGCTCAACATCATGTGATTTAAGAAATAGACATCCAAATTGTTCTCTTGCACACATCACACCGATCAAAACAATTTACAAGACAAGTAAATGTAGATTGCTTCCATACCCAGCATCCATAAATGCAAAATTTCATAACTGCCCTAAATTCTGATACAAAAAGACTAGATAAAAAGTAATATGGGGACCTGAATATCGAGTGCCGTCGTAAGCTAGAACAAGGCGCCAACTATAAGCAGATTGACTCTTAAACTGATCACCAGCTTTCTGTTTCACCATTAAACAAAAACCTAGCATCTAATCAACTTCATCCTAAGATTTTACACAAACGTAAAGCGAGAGTATGAGTTGATAGTTACCGGTGTTAGTACTTGCCCGTTCAGGGAGAGAGAAGAGGGCAATGCCGCAACTGCAAAATTCATGCCCAAGCAGTTTCCCTTGGGTCGAATCGAGCCACCAAAGTGATTTGTAATTGGGGTGCTTCGAATGGAAAACTTTAGCTTTAAGTAGAAGTTCATGATTATTAGTATTCACACTTACAAGATTTTTTCTTAGAAACCCAACAGGTATGTGGTAAATTTGAGTCTTGAAATACTCTTATCCAATCCAACAGGTATCGGTTAATTTCAGAGGATCATAACTTTTATGATTTCTCTGCCTCAAAAATTTTAAAAAATATTTTGCTCGTTTTTTAATATATATTTGGATACACTTAATTTAAAATCCATCCGATTCTTATCGTGACACCATTTGACCAAAATTGTATTTTGAAATACGAAATAACCAAACTATCAAATGAAGCTTAAATCTATAATTTCAGTCCCTTCACGTATAGTCTATCGACTTTTAATTCCATTTTTACCTTTTGAATTTATTTATTTTTTTGTTAATATTTTTTATTTAAAGAAAAAGAAAACAAAGTATCGCAAAATTTGCGATACTCTATTTTCTTTTTCTTTTCTTTTTTCCATTTCGTTTCTTTTTCCTAGCTATGGTTTTCTAAAAAACTTTAATTATCAAATCCATTTTGTTAGAACTCAGGTGATTCGAATTTGTTCCCAAATCTATTCTAGTTACTCGATTTATGTTATTCTGGATAATGGTTTCCAAAGGTCATTGCTGCAACTGTTGCAAGCGATCCAGAAAAAAACTGTGATAATGGTTTCCAAAGGTCATTGCTGCAACTGTTGCAAGCGATCCAGAAAAAAACTGTGATAATGGTTTCCAAAGGTTATTGCTACAACTGTTGCAAGCGATCCAGAAAAATACAACGAGGCTTTTCAAATAAAGAGTATTGTGTTTGGATTCTTGACTCGAAGAAGTGGGGAGGTCTCTTCTGCTTCTTTTATCACATTATTTGCTTTAATTTGCAACCTATAATTTTTTTTTACATAAGAATGGCTTAAGACATATCAAAGAAACACTTTTCACCATGTAAATTTTACTATATTGTCATCAAGGTTTTTTTTGCAAATTTCCGTTTTTAATTTAATTCTCAATTCTCTCAGATATATCTAATACTTAGTTTCAGTTAGGTGTGAGATTCGGTCGGTCCGGTCCATTTTTTCATAAATTTTTAAACCAAACCGAAATAATTCGGTTTGTACATTACTAAACTGATTTAATGAAAAAAACGGTTTTTTTCGGTTTCGGTTTTTCGGTTTCGGTCAGTTTCAGTTCGCTTTTTCGGTTTGAATGCCAGTGCGATTCCGTCGGTTCAGTCCGGATCGGTTCAGTCTTTTTATAATAAAAAATGATTAAATTATTTTTAAAAATTAATATGAAAAATATTAATTCTTAATTTAAATAAGACAAAATATTAATACATATAAATATGAATTCTATATATGCATATAATAATAATAAATTTATTAAGTTAAATACAATATATCATATAATAATATAATGAAAAAGTTTTATTAAGTTAAATAAAGACGTGGGAGGGTAAAGGATCATAGAGCCTTTCACTAAAACCAATGGGCCAGAAGTACCTATCATAGAAAAATTATATATTATGTTATATATCGATCGGTTCGGTTTATTGCGTTTTTTAAATCGGGTAAATCGAAAACCGACCGAAACTAATTTGGTTTTAAAAATTATAACCGACTTTGAAATTTAATTTTAAGAAACCGACCAAATCGATCCATTTCGGTTTGGTTCGGCCGGTCGGTTCGATTTTTTTAGGTTTTTGCTCATCCCTAGTTTCAGTTCTCGCTCATTTACTCTGTGTTCAGTCAAATTATCCTTGGCACTCTTATCACTGATTCAATCAAGCCTTGGAATATAGTATTTTTTTTAGGAATAGATCATTTCTGTATTGATTTATCTTGCGTATTTGTTATTTGTTTTTCTTTTAGGTAGGGGCCATTGAGCTTTCAATATTAGCAGATTACTATGCTCGTTAAATTGCAGCTTATGATATTCAAACCACGCGATGTGATTTGTATGGTTAGGTATACAAAGCGCTTTACTTACTGCATTTGTCCCTTTGTAAACTAAGTTATACTATATCTCTTTATTTCCCTAGTGTGTGCTTCGGGCAGGCAAGGAACCACTCTCTTGTTGTTTTGACTTGCAAAGAAAGTGGGAAAATAAACATTTTTAATTGAAATCTTAATTATTTTCTTGTCAATAGATGTTTTTAGAAAACAAAACCATAGTTAGAAAAAGCAAAAACGAAAAAAAAATAGAATTAAAAGAAGAGAAAAAAATATGGAAAAAAAAATATATATTTAATTTTAAGGGTAAAATTGGAATTAAAAATCGAAGTACTATTAGTGAGACAAAAACCATTTAACTATGGTGACACGTGGCAAAACCAAAGAGAGGACCACGCGCGGGGAGTAATTTTATAAATTTTCAATAGTCAATAGACCTCACCCGTGATTTTTTAGTCGAGGGACTAAATGGCAGAAAATGTGATAGTCAAGAGACTAACGATTTAAGCCTATCAAATGATATAAGAACTTCAATTTCAGTTTAAATTTATTTTAACCCACCCTCTTTCATCTACTCGCCCCTATAACACTAACCCTAAATCCTAAAATTCACAAAAAAAAACACTTCAAAACGTTTTCTCATTAAAGATTTGAGTGACATTAATGATGATTTTAGCTGCAATCTCGATGATTTTCATTCGGATGAGGAAGAAAAATTAACTGACCATCTAGAAACATGAATTGTGAAGAAGCGCCGAGAGTGTTCATCGAAAAAATACGGTTGTCCGTTCATGTTAAGGGGAAAACCGGTCTTAGAACTACCCTGTTATTGGAAATTGGTAGTGAAAAACGGGAAACACAATCACGAATAGTTTTTACACCTGGATGGTCATTCATCAATCGTGAAGCTAAAATCGGACGAGCATGAGTATGTTCGTAAACTTACAACAATCGGTTCTCGGCCAAGAGATATATATCGTGGTTTGAAGATAAGAAATCCGAAAAATATATCTGGTATGCGTACAATCTACAACATGCGTAAAAAACACCTATTGGTTAATCCACGGATCAATATGCCTTGATTTTGGCAAATGGTACTCTTTCTGCAAACCATTTGATGAAAAGGGTCTGAATTTAAGGAAGTTATCTGATATCCAAAAAACATTCTCCTGTAAACTTTGGATGACCTTCAGAGAAAACAAAACTCTTTGGACTCAGTTGATGCAATCAATTTATTTCTCATCTTCTCATCCTCTTCAAATATATATCAAACCAAATTATTCGAAAATATGGAAAATAATAATCAAATTCAGAAAAACTGTTGAACAATTTATATTATAGAAATTTGAAAATGGTCATATCAATTTTTGGCTTAAAAATGGAACAACACGCATCTATTCATAACCCTTTCAAATAAAGAGAACAACAACGGGTTCAATCAGAACATGATCTCTGAGTTCTGGTCTAATGGTTCATGAAACCTAGATAGGCTCAAAGATCAAATCATTCCCTCTGATATAGACAAGAGTTTCTAAAATAAAGTTAACAAAATCTAGTGATGATACACTTCTCTAGAATGCATGGAAAGTATGACAATAATTTGCAGGATTATTTTCCATCCTCATTGGCCAATTTATGTCCTTTAACCACATGATAAATACCTGGTTCATGTCAACAAACAAAAATATTCATATAAGAAAAATCATTCCTCCCATCATATGCTGGATAATTTGGTTAGCTTTAAACAACTTAAAATATAAAGGCAAAAACAACTCTTTTAAAATACTTATACAAAAATCAAATTTACTCTTGTTAATTTAAATATTTCAAAGCTACTTAAACACCCTCATTGGTCTGGAGACTTAAAAGGAGCAAAAGAACTTGGTCGTTTCAATCATCTGTATATCCCCATATCATCTTCAGCCGTCAAACAAAACTCTTCTCCCAGAAATAAAATAAAACTAAATTGTGATGGTTCTTGTATATCAAATGGTGAATCCAGTAGTGACATCATTTTTAGAAATTTATCTGGAGATTTTATTATAGCCATTTATATGGAAAAAATACTTCTCTGATTGTTGAATGCGGGGCTTTACTTGATGGACTAATCATATGCAATACCAATAACTTCACTCCAATTGATATAGAAATAAACTCATTATTTCTTGTTGAAATGTTAAGGTGAGGCATGGCTCCCTAATACCTATTTTTTTTAATGTCTTGTAGAAAATTAATCAAACCTCAAACCAAGTTCCTTTAAGGTGAGTCATGGTGAGGCATGGCTCCCTATGAAACAAATGTTTTAACTATTTTCCTATTTGTCCTTACTTTATTGGTGAATATCGATCACTAATTTATTTAGACTCTAAATGCACTCATGTCCGAAATTTGATTTTAAGATAGTTATTTCATGACTTGTAATCAACTCAAATATAGTTATTTTAAAATGAAAAACTACCACAGTGCAAAATATCATGACGTATAATCAGTGGTTGGTTGATTTGAATATGATACTATACAAAATGTATCAACTTTATGGTATGTACATGATCAATATTTTTGTCATTTTGCATACAAGAAAATATCTATAAAAAATGTATGATGAACTAGAATTACTAGTAACATATCGTGTAGGGTATCGGCAAATAGTTAGTATGATAAAAATCCTTACAATATATTTAAATGAGGCTGAATTTGAATGTATTAGCCAAATGGTATAAAAGACAAACACGTTTATTATGAGACCAAGACATATGAATATACTGACGAAGAACACCAATCTTATTGATTATATAATTAGTACTTAAATTATATTTAATCGTATATGGAAAATGTCAAGTATTTGTACTTACAAAATTTTATCTTTATTTACTTGTGAAACGTGAACTTGCCCATTACTTGCAAAATTTATACATTACTCTGACTTGGGGAATGTGAATTACTCTTACTTGTAAAATATGATTTGTTTGTCCTTGAAAAAACTAAAATTTATCTTATTTCAAAATATGAAGTTTGAAAAATATATGAATTTGTAAACGTTTAAAATATTGGCATTGATTTATTGTGAAATTGTTTTTGTCGGTAAACAATGTTTTGCAAATATAATATAGCACAATAAGTGTGGCAAATTAGATTTGATTACAATGGGTTTCACAAATGTATATAATATGTTTCGCAAAGTTATCTGAATACATAAGGTTTTACAACTGAATTATATTTTTACTTATAAAAAAATAAGTAAATCTAACTATATACATTATAAACATAAAATAAAAGTTCAACTTTATGGTTGAAGAATACATATTGTAGTTTTCTAACTATGTTAGATACATAGATCGTGGACATTTTCTATTTTTGTCTCGTTATACGCAACAATTTCATGTTTGACTCTAGGTTGAAAACTAACTAGCGAGTTATGTTAAGCCACTAGTTATTTTTTCATTTTTGCAAAAGGAAGGTAGACAATTAGGTTGAGAAATAAGTAGAAATGTATTTCCAATGCTTTTAATAAATATGTTTGCTAATTTAAATGAAATGTTTTGGAAGTCTAAAGAAAGATGGTTAGCAGAATTCCGTAAGAGGTTAGCCTATTCTTTTGTAACAATTTCTCTTCAACCGACATAATTTTTTTACTTCTTCGGTATGAATTTGAATTTTTTTAGTTATCTGGTATGAATGCAATGTCCTTATTCAAGTAGCTGCATTTGAAAAAACTACGATTAAATTACAATATCCATTTGTGGTAGCACCGTCTTTACCGTCTTGAAACAAAAAAGTACACGAGAGTGACTGTATGGTTGTTCAAGAAAGATTTAAATATAAATTGTTGGAAGTGAGCTTTTATATAAAGATAAATTGGATGCAAAATAAAATATAACAAAAATTTGTTATCAATTGTTTCTAAAATAAATCAAAATAATAAACATGATAGTAGTTCACGCTTTATCCGTTTATTATTAAGTCTTCATTTTTTATATAAACAACCGATTATTGAAGGTAAAAGTTAACGGAATGTCACAATCTTTTGGAACAATGGTAACAAGTAACTAAATGATTTTTCTTTATTTGAACTATACCATATAGTATATATAGTTAATATAGGTCCACCATGACATATTTTGACCTATAAAACCATTGATGGTTAACATGTAAATAAAAAAAATGCAAAACCAAATAAATGAATAAATATTAAATAACCATTATAAAGATATACATGAGGGAAGTAATCTCACATAATGTATGCAACTTCGATCTCTTTTAGTTGTCCAACCATGAAGGGTTCCATTTTGAGTAGTAAATAGGTAGTACACCCTCTTTGTACGTCAATGAAATTATATATATGCATTGTAAAGTGATTTGAATAAGTAGCCCACTAGTTATAAAACCTATATAAGATTCAGCTCGACTAGTTACTCGATAGTGTGCCAAACGTGTTAATTAATTATAAATCTATACTTTGCTATCATAAAGTTATAAATATAAGTCTATATCATATTGTATTTTGAAGCTAAATTTATCTCTAAAATTACATCATCCACTTTCATTTTCAAACACACCAATTACTACGAATCTAAATTCACAATGTTCGTCAGAAAGAACATCGACCCCTTAGTAATATAAAGAGAGATGTATGCTACTTTGTGTGATTTGTAGAATATTTTTAGCTCTGTGCAGTTGATAGGCTCTACTTAACTGATAATCGTTATCGGCGATGATGTTATAGGAAATTCTATAGGCGATGCTCGGCCTTTATACATGGATCACATTTATTTTGTCGTACGTGATTTCCCGACAAAGTTAATATGAATTTTTTCGACCACTACTCTAGTAGTGCAACCAAATGTTAGGCTTTTGTATAAGAAGTTAAACCTTAAAATATGTTTGGTCTCTGCTAGGAAATTGATGGTTTAAATTTTTTGGATGTCAAGTTGAAGAGCAACAATGAGATTTTGAAAGTTACTAGCACGTAAAGGAAAAGCACAAAGGTATGATTATGCTAACATTATATATATATATATATATATATATCTATATATATTATAATTTATCTGTTAAAATGCATAAAAATTATCTTGAGCTAGATTTACAATGATATTATGAATAACGACGATAAACTAAAATGGGAATAAATGAATTCTCCAAAAAAGAATAACACTTGGATTTTTGTAATATATCTAAGAAATCATAAGCTTGTTAGATGTAAATGGATATTCAAAATGAAAAAATGTATTCATATAGTTGAACTATCTAGACACAAACTAGTTAGTGGCTAATGGATTTAAACAAAGTAAGGGTGTCAATTTTAATAATATTTTCTCACCGGTTGTAAAATAGACCTTTACAAGAGTTTGTGTATCAACTATTGTCAGATTTGATTTTAAGTTAGATACAATAGATGTTATTACTATCTTATTACATTAAAAACTTGATCATCTATATGAGACGACCTTAAACGTTTGAGGAAGGTCATAAGACTAATGCGTGTTTGTTGAAATACCCTATATATGGACTAAGTAATGACCTATATTGCGAAATAAGAAATTTGGCTTCTTTATGAATTAATTAGTTACGAAATAATATTTTATGATAATTGTGTCTATTTCAATAAGTAAATACACACGAATACGAAGATTTTGTTCTTACTCGAGCGATCGAGTCATGCATCTCTTTCAATCCATCACGAACAACAAGATTCAAAATATGGGCGCAACATCTCATATACAAGAATTCATGTTATAAAATAGTACATATTCTATACTTAGTCTTGTGTTTGATAAATTAAATAACCTTATTATTTGAACTTTCATTATCAAATGTGAGAGTAAGAATTTTATCAATCCTCCTTTCAAGCAAACACATCTTAATAACCTTTCCCAAATCCTCACCTTTATGACTTTCAACTATACAAATGTTCAGAATTCTTTTATGTAGTTTCCAATCAACATCTATAAAGTGAGTAGTGAGACACGTGAAATTCAAATTTTGTATAGATATCCATGTATATGTTGTTAAACATACTCGTTGTCCTAACATGGGTGCTTTTATCTTTTTTTATCCTCTACGAAAACATTGAAACAATCTTTTGCAATTGTAAAACGAGATAAAATACTTTTCCACTTTGGCTGAGCAACAAGCATAAAGATTCTAAACCCTTCGCCATCTATAAATTTAAAGGGAAATTCATCTAATATCAACATTTTGGCTAAGGCTTTTCTACAAGCTTCCACACTAAAAGAAACAGCTACAAATTTACTTCGACTATCTTCTTTTCTCACTTTAAACCTTAAAGAAGTTTGATTCTTATCAAGATTTCTATGCGGATATTTTTTACATTGGGTTTAAGACGGTTTCCTAAAATGGATGTTCCATTTTGTTTAGGATCGCAATTGTAGATTTTATTGCAATAGTTACATGCATCGATACGACTATTGCTAGGAACTTTACGCTCAATTTTGGTAAAATGATCCCACACAAATGATCTTTTCCTATTCTGACCAGCAATAACGGCATCAATGCTAGCCTCTTCCATATCATTAGTTTTTTAGGAGGGATTCGATGATTACCTTAAACGTTTTGACCAACAATAACAACATTGACATTTTATTGATTTGCGTTTTTTGTATTTGTAACTTCATTTTCACCGTCCTTCCTGGTTCATCTGCACTTAGGAGAGCAGATAAAACAAAATAAAAATGTGAATAGTGAGTCAACATAATAAAATAAAGTGACAGTAATCAAGACAAAAGTTTTATACAAAAAAGTATTTTAAAAATGACAGTTAAGCGAGCAGATATAACAAAAAAGAAATTCATGCCTGAGTTATGCCTAAATCACAATAATCTAAAGGAAAAGATGTCCTCTCTTAACCACTAATTAGAAGCACTCCTTATATATAAAAAATACAATCTCAACTCTATAACATATAGTCATATACGAAGTGCATATAGATTTTATTGCTATACTTTACATGCAAAACACATAAGGACAAACCATGTACTTACACTCAAATTCAAATAATCAAGAACATAATGTTAAATCTTAAAAATGAATATACAATTAATACAACTCAAAAATACCAACTTATATATATATATATATATATATATATATATATTTATAAATAAATTTTGTGTTTCAATCCTTATCATATACTAAAATATACTACTAAGCAAGAAGCAATGGCTATTCGCGTTAAACAGATTTTTCACAATCAAAATAGTTTGGTAATCCGTTATCCACGATCTTGAAAGACGTTCCAAAAGGTTACTTAGCAGTTTATGTTGGGGAGAATCAAAAAAATACTAAAATATTTTCTGTTACAATTTGGTCTTGAATCAACCTTTATTTTGAGAATTGTTAAGTAAAGTCGAGGAATAATTCGGTTTTATTCATGCGATGGGTGGACTAACAATTCCTTGCATAGAAGATGTTTTTGTGGACTAATTTCTTGACTCAGCTGATCTGAAGATCTTAGTTAACTAGATTTTGAATGCTTAAAAGTTAGAATTTGATTTGTTTCTTCGCTTGGATGACTAAAGAGCTAAAATAGTTTAGGAACAAAAATCTCAACTAACTAGATTTTGTATGCTTAAAAATTGGTGTTTTTGAGTTAGGCCAAACGAGCAAAATTATAGCTTAGGACCTCGATAACCTAAACTATCATATATCAAAGCATTCACCAAAAATCAGGTAATACAACTTCATACAATTAAAAAACTATTAGATTTTTTTTAACAAAGACAATATTATATCACTTCTAACAAAAATTGGACAACCCGAAAGAAACCAAATAGAAAAATGAGAGGTTCAAACCAACATTGTTTGAAGATATGTCTCCCGGATCCCGGTTTACCTTTTTATTAGTAGAAGAATCCCCTTGTTTTACTGAACTCTGGTCACCCCTGCAAAGTTTGCAAAAAGAGTTAAACACCATATGTGCTGGAGGTGGAAATCACATCACCAAATCAATAGACTAAAATATAATACTTAATCTAATAATTGGTCTTATACATTAACAAAATCACAATAATTACTTCAATAAATTAAATCTTAAAACAATATCAGATCACATAATTAATTACTTACCAAATAACCAACGAATACAAAGAACTCTATTATCAAATTCAAATATGAACATGCGAGACTCACCGGTCACCAGTCGTAAGGGTGAGAAAGCTAGTAGTCTCGGACGCGAACTTCTTGCAGAGAACCCTAGCAAGCTCTGGCTGGCAACAAGAGGAAAGAGAAATGAAAAAAATAAAACAACATAAGAAAAATTAACCCAACCTTAAGATTATACAATGAAAAAAATGTTAATTCTGAACTTAAGAATATTAAAAAAAATAGTTGCAACCTCTAGGATTTGAACCCAAAAACGCCCATAGTAAATAGATTTTAAGTTTCCTATGTGTAACCACTGGACCAGTGGTGGCCAAAACATTACATATCACATATGGTCTATATATTAACATATATAATATATTCTTTAACATCATTCGGTTCTGTTTAAATTGGTTGGTTAAATCATACAAATTGAAAACCGAACGAATTTAATTTTGTTTAAAAAATTAAAACCGAAACCAAAATATAGTTTTAAAAAACTGACCAAACCGCCCCCCCTGGTCATGGCAAATTCGTTAATTTTCAAAAAAATCAAAACCCCTCACAAACTAGATTTGGGTTTTATCGTGAATTATTTTCGAAAAAATTGGATATGCACATAAACATAAAAATAAATAACTAATAAGAATTATGTGCCCTCAATTGCTAGCATGAAATTTTATGTTCTCTATCACCTACTTCATGCACAAGTCTCTAAACATAAATCAATAATTTAAAAAAAAATAGGAAACGGTTCTTCTCTCAGCTGAATCAATTAAATAAAATAGATTTCAAAATACTTAATTTCACAATTCTTATTCCTATATAATAAAAATTAGACTTAACTCTAATACCACTTGTTAGAACCTATAAATATTTTAAAGGTATCCATACCCTTGATTCAAACACCAGAAATCTAACTTATTTATTGAAAAATAATAAAACGAACATGAGATATAAAATACTTATTGGTTTGTCATATTTCTTAGATATTCATGTGAATCTGTAGCAAAAACTTTTCTTGATTCCTATTTGGAAGAGGTTATGGATCTTTTGCTGGCTTGAGAGTTGGTAGCAATCTATTCTCAAAGGAGTAGAACAAAAACCCTTAAGAAATTGTGAAGAACCAAAATTAAAGAAAAAAAGAAAATAATTATTTTATTTTATAAAAGGTGGAACTCTCTCAACACTAGTTTTAAAAGGAATTATGGTTATTATTTATATAGGAGATGTATTTTCTATATAATTGAACCCACTTAATTTTATTAATATTTTACTTAATTTTTATATTCGAAATAATAATAAAAAATATTGTATATTACTTTTTTCATTTTCTCAATTAATTCTTTGAATTAAATAATTCACTTATTGTTCACGATGAACACTATGCCAATATGGACCAAAACCTTTATTGAGTATTAAGTCCAGTCCGGAGCTAAATCCGTATTATCCGTTAGAAAGAACGTTGTCCTATTTAGTAACATATACATATATATATATATATGTATGATGGAAATATTTTTGATTATATGCAGCCGATAGGATCTGCTTAACTGTTATTTGCTACCATCGATGATGTTATAGGAGATGCTGGACTTTTATATACGGCTCACAATTGTTCTCTCGTAGGTGGTTTCTCGACCGAGCTATATGGATTTTTTTTACCGCTATTATAGCGGTGCAACTAAATGTTCAGCCTCTGCATAGGAAGTTCAACCTCAACATACGTTCGGTCTCTGCTAAAAGCTTGATGATTCATATGTTTTAGCTGTTCAAACTGAAGAATAACAAAGAGATTTTGAGAGTTATTAACACATGATGAATAAGATAGAAAGGTATGACTATGTTGATATTGTATGTTATGATTTATTTATCGAAATACCAAATAATGATCTTGAATTTGAGAGTTGTCACACTGTTATAAATAGTAATGATAAACTGAAATGACATATGCATGGAGGAATAATTATATTCTCTACTAGAGAATAACACTTAGATTTTTTTGATACATCTAATAAATCAAAATCTTCTTACAAGTAAATGAATATTCAAAATGAACTAAGGTATTCATAAATTTTCACTATTTAGACACAAAGCTGGTTAGTGGTTAAGGGATTAAAACAAAAGAGTGATGTCTATTTGAACAAGATTTTCTCACCAATTATGAAACAAACCTCTATAACGGTTCTACTGTCAATTGTTAAAATTTTTGGTCTTAACTTAGATAAGATGGATGTTACTTCTATATTATAACTGAATAACTAAATCAGACCATCCACATGAAACAACTACAAGGGTTTGAAGAAGGTCAGAAGAATGACGTGTCTTTATTAAAAATATCTCTATATATAATGAAGTAGTCACCTAGATTATCGATTTTTTTACCTCTTTATGAATTCAATCAGTTATAAGATAAGCTTTTATAATAATGATGTCTATCACAATATGGAAGAACACATGAACATGAAGGTTTTATTGCTATTATATATTGATGACATACTTATAGCTGGAAAAATAATAACGAGTATTAAAATTGTGAAGAATCATCTTAAAGAAGAGTTTGAAATGAAAAATATGAGAGAAATTAAAATGATTCTTATAATAGACATCAAAAGAAAGAGGTTGTGAGGTTTATCTATTATTGTTTCAAAGAGAATACATATAGAAGTTTCTTAAAAAGTTTGGAATAATTGAAGCCACAACTGTTGAGACTTCAATAGGTGCTCAATCCAAACTTATGATTACTCAAGCACCAACTGAACTAAAAAAATAAGAAGTTTATAAAAAAACTCCATATGAAAATACCTCTAGAAGTATCATGTATGCTGATTTACACTAAATATGATATTACATACTTTTTATTAGTATTTTAATCAGATTTATGACTGATCCATGAAAGCCTCACTGATATGCTCTTAATGGATCATGGGATACTTGAAGGGCATTTTATATATTGAAGTGTATTATAATCAAAGTATAATGTTGAGATAATGTGCGGATTATGATTATGTAGGCTACTTTGATAAAAGAAAGTAAACTTATGATTATCTATTTAAAGTGTGTGGTGGAATGACGAGTTGAAGAGTTAGTGTACAAAATGTTATTCCCTTGTCATCTACATGAACTACAACAAACACAACTAAATAAGTCATATAGCTAAAGAGATTGCTAATTGATATAACTGGTATCACGCAAGCAATTTTATTTTTTATGTAATAATACTAGTGTTCTTCACTTAATATGAAATCATAAGTTCTATTAGATAATCATTCTGATACCATAGACAAAATACTAATAGTTTCAAAGTTCACATAGTGCATTTGACTTATTCAAGTTTGGGATGAATGTGGACTGATAGTCTCTTGTAAATAATAGTTGGTATATCAACGCAATGGATACTAAAATCAATGTAATCCTAGATGAAGAAAATTGTTAAAGTATGCTAAAGTGATTGGAGATAGAACATATACTAAACATGGTTTTGACTTCATAAAGAGGTTTAGCATTTAGGTAACTCTAAGTTTTAAATGGTTTGTGAATCAGTTTGAAACTAGTTTGATATATCAATTTGTTTAAAAGGTCATAGTTGTTGACCATATCCGGTCAAGATTGATATAAGTTTACTGTAACTGTTTTAGTTTTAGTGTACTATTTGATCATAACCGTAAAACCATAGTGTGATATAAGTTTGTCATAATTGTTTTGGTTTGCTATTATGAGGATGATGTATGTTTGTACTAATATACACCTTCGTTGAAAATTCTATATATATCAAGCAACAAAAGAACAAATAGTTAAATGAGATTTTTTTGAAAGAATTGAGTGCTTAAAAATGATGAAATCTTAATTTTTTTTTAAAAGAAATCTTAATTTTTTTTTAAAATACGAATAGCTATATTTTTTAAAACTTATATTATGTTTTAATTTTTTTTACAAAATTATGAATTTGTAGTTAGTGAATTTGTAATTCATTATTATTTTCCTATAAACACATTCAAATCTATCACTGACGTGTTTGTAATTTTTTATTATCCTTTTGTTACTACGACCAAATTTAATGTCTATATAAAATTGCTTCATAACATGAGCAATGAATTTTTTTCTAAAAAATAAAATTTAAATTTTAAAATTGACTTTTGATCCAAACAACGTGTGTCATTTCCCCAATAGTGTACCACATATATTTTTATTTTATATAGTTAAAATGGATAACTTAACTAATTAACTAACCCGAAATAGGGTTTGGCTAAATTAGGGCCCTTTTCGACAAGCGATCCCAATTTTAACCTTTCCGACACAAATTTTAAGTAGCCCCATTATTTTAGCCAAAATACCTTCTCAACTTTCACTAATCCCTAACCCTAAAAACTAACCATCCCAAAACCAAAACACAATTCAGCCCCATCTTTCTTCTCTTCTTCTTCAAACCTCCAAAACACCAAATTCAAATTAGCTCCAACTTCAACTCCTCTTCTCGTTCCACAACAACTCTACTAGGTTCACACTCAGTCAAGAACAAGAATGGGAAAAAGAAGAGTTAACATCTCTAAATATTGTTTTTGTTGATTTTTTTTGTAGATTTGTGCTAGTTTATAGTTAAATACATGTTTATATTGGTGTTTATAGTAGTATAGTGATGTTAGGAATGTTTTGTTGTGGCTGATTCGGTGTTTTAGAGTTAGATTTAGGAATCGGTTCTAGGTCCTTCAATGGTCAAAAATTTCTGGTTCGGGGTTACCGCGCCAGGTGAAAAGTAGTCCCACTGGCGGGAAATGTATTTTTTTTCTAGGTTTCGTGGTTACCCTGGCGGGTAAAAAGTAGTCCAACCGGCGGGGAATAAGTTGTTTTTGCAGGTGTATTTGTTATCCCGCCGGATGAAAAGTAGTCCCACCGGCGGGGAATGTATTTTTTTGCAGGTTTCGTGAAAAGTAGTTTCACCTTCTGAATCCATCCTTCAATGATTTGGTTTTGACAAAAAAAATTGTTGAATTTCGGAGATTTGAAGTTTTCTTGTGATTTTTGAAATTTTTACGTTTTTTTGAAATTTTTGATTTTGTTGAGTATGAAAAGATTATTGGAGAATAATTTTATGTTCTATTTTTCAACCGGCCTTCTTATCTATTGACAAATACTTTTTAGACATAGACGATTTTATCCTAACAACCACACATCAAAAGCATTTCTGTCTAGACGATTTTATCCCCAACCACACATCAAAAGCATTTCAGACAACTTGCACGTGGAAGGATACAATTGTAACTTCGTCGAGTTTCAACTAACCAAGTCTTGGACTCTTTCCTGTCACTTTTCTATATAATAAACTTCAGTTCTGAACGCGTTTCCTCAAACACCACCACAACAGCAAATCTTTGTTCTCACTCCATCATCAAATTCAATTGACCAACGTTTCTTTTTCAACTGTAAGTACAGATTTATAGATTCAAATACTCCATAGTTATATATTGAATACATACACTATAGTCATTTAGCTAGAAGAATCCAGTTTCCTTTTTCTAGATTTGTTTAGCAAACGTTTAGGCGTTTGATTTTCTAGATTGTTTTTGTATCTTAACTCGTCATTATATCGACTTTAGTGATTTGATCATAGATTTTGTGAAAAAATGAATACAACTACAAGACCTGGTTGTAGAATTCTAATTAGCACCAAGAAATCCCAAATCTTTGGGTTTTTGCCTCCTAGATCCAGTCTTTTGGTTACCAGTAGTCTGTTGAAATCACCGGTTATGAATTTCGGTAATATAAGTAGTAGACTACACATTTGCGATAAGAAACCACAGTTAGTTGGTCAGAAATGTGTAGCTGGTCTGAATCGGGAGTCTTTTTGTGTTTCCGATTCAAAATGGGGTCAATGTAGGGTCTCCAATGCTAGGGGTGTTTTAGTAGTTCCCCGTGTAGCATCTGATATTAGGAATCACTCGACGTCGTCGGTCGATGCTAATGTTAATGTTAGTGAGAAGAGCTTTGAGATGATTTATATTCAAGGTGGCTTGAATGTGAACCCTCTAAAAGGATTAGTGAAAGAAGTAAATAAAAGAGTAGATGAGCCGCCGACTTTAGATTTAGACGATTCGGTAAAATTAAATGAGTGTAAAGTCGAGAGAGAGGAGTCGGAGATTGTGAAAGAGGCTTGGAATTTGCTAAGGGCTGCAGTGGTGAACTATTGCGGGGATCCGGTGGGTACTGTTGCTGCTAACTCTCCTGCTGCTGACAAGCAACCACTGAACTATGATCAGGTTTTTATCCGTGATTTTGTTCCATCTGGACTTGCGTTTTTGCTCAATGGAGAAGGAGATATCGTTAAAAATTTCTTGCTTCGAACCTTACAGTTGCAGGTATTTTTGTAACTTAACAGCTCTTATTATTAACTTTATTTCTTACCTTCGGGTTTATATGTACATTTTCCTTGAAAGTTGTATACGTGTTATAAGTTACAACTCTTGTTTTTTGCGCATAATTAATCGACCCTTGTAAATTATTTTTATAAAGTGCGGCTTCTTGGAAACATAGACTATCACTTTGACGGAATTTGCTTGTACTTAAGATAGAGGAAATTCAGAATTTTATGGAAAATCCGGCTGAATGATGCCAATTTGATATTCGTTTTCACTTATTTACTTTGGATTCAAGGACTTTGTCATGTGATTTTAAGTTTGCAGGCCAAAAATCTTCCAGTCGTATAAAATGATATTCTTTTATGTTTCCATATTGGGTTGAGCGTTCCTTTCTTTTTGATGTCGTTAGAGTTGGGAGAAAACTGTGGACTGCTATAGCCCAGGGCAGGGGCTGATGCCAGCTAGTTTTAAAGTTAAATCTGTACCTCTTGGTTTGAACAATGGAGAATACGAAGAAGCTTTAGACCCTGATTTCGGTGAATCGGCCATAGGCCGTGTTGCTCCTGTTGATTCTGGTAAATAATTGTCCCTGTAAACAATCACATATAACTTACTACTGAAGACCCTTTTTTCCATCTAAAAACGCCGTGATGTAATCGGATCCTGAATTATTAACTCATATAATTTACAGGGTTGTGGTGGATAATCTTGTTAAGAGCTTATGGAAAGATTACCGGTGACTATACTCTGCAAGGGAGAGTGGATGTCCAGACAGGCATAAGGCTTATCCTCCGTTTGTGTTTAGCTGATGGATTTGATATGTTCCCTACTCTTCTTGTCACTGATGGTTCCTGCATGATCGATAGACGAATGGGCATTCATGGACATCCTCTTGAAATTCAAGTAAGCTCATTTTAGTTTTAAATGTCAGAGCGGCAAGCTTCTACCCATCTTTACTGCGTTGACTCATAATAACTCGGGTTTACAGGCCTTATTCTATGCTGCATTACGAAGTTCTCGTGAGATGCTTACTGTAAACGACGAAACAAAAAAGTTAGTTGCTGCCATTAATAACCGACTCAGTGCATTGTCATTTCATATGCGAGAGTATTATTGGGCAGACATGAAGAAAATCAATGAGATTTATCGTTACAAGACAGAAGAGTATTCTATGGATGCCATCAACAAGTTCAATATCTACCCAGATCAAATCCCTTCCTGGCTCGCGGATTGGATACCTGAGGACGGCGGCTATTTTATTGGCAACCTCCAACCTGCTCACATGGACTTTAGGTTTTTCACACTTGGAAATCTTTGGACAGTTATTTCGTCTTTGGGTACCCCGAGACAGAACGAGGGTATTGTCAGTTTGATCGAGGCTAAGTGGGACGATCTTGTGGCAAATATGCCTCTTAAAATTTGTTACCCTGCTATGGAGTATGAAGAGTGGCGTATCATCACTGGAAGTGATCCAAAGAACACGTAAGGCATACAATCTTAGTAGTTTAGATCTTCTCTCATTTGTGTTAGTTGATGCTATTATTGAAACATGCTAATCCCCTCTGCTTAATCGTAGCCCTTGGTCGTATCACAATGGTGGATCTTGGCCAACACTCCTGTGGCAGGTAATATATTTAGAAAACACAAGATTGAATTTAATCACGGTCGCATTACTTCATTACGACCATGGTCGCCTTAAGATCATCTCCGTATCTTCAGGATTTCTCTTGTTACTTTGTAATCACGAACATTGTTTTTCATTTCCAGTTCACATTGGCGTGTATTAAAATGGGGAAGGGAGATTTAGCCGAAAAGGCCGTGGCATTGGCAGAAAAGAGGCTACAAGTTGATAAATGGCCTGAATATTATGACACAAGAGGTGGGAGGTTCATTGGGAAGCAATCCCGGGTTTTTCAAACATGGACTATAGCAGGTTATCTGACCTCAAAGATGCTTTTGGAGAACCCTGAGAAGGCCTCCTTGTTGTTCTGGGAGGAGGATTACCAACTCCTTGAAACCTGTGTTTGCGGACTTAGCAAAAGTAGTCAGAAGAAGTGTTCACGTTTTGCCGCAAGATCTCAAATTCGTACCTAAGAGCTTTTATAACTTACCTGCATTTTCCTAGTTTCCCCTAATTGAAAATAAATACCGGAAAAGAAACAAGACTTAGACAAGAGCTCTTGTTCTCTTAACAACTTGATAATTTATTTGTAAAACCAATCTGCTTTGGACGGCTCAGTTTTTTGGTAGCCTCCATTGTACTTGTATGGCTCCTCTCTTGAAGGTTGAATTAAGTTACCTGTGTATCCGAGACCGTTTAAAGTTATATATCACCGGCTTGGGAGGTTTAACCTGTTGGTTCCTTTACAGACCTAATTGTCTAGAATGTATTTGCTTTTTGTATATTTATGGTGCAATTCTTTAACCCAATACTTTATTTGAAGGTCTTTTATTTTTGAAAAGAAAATAGAAAATTCATTTTCGTCAATTATTATACATATCAAAATAAAAACGTATTTAACTGGATTGGTTTTGTGAAAAAAACTAACAAACTTGGGTTATAGTTTCAAATATGATAACTTAATATAATATAATTTTAGTAAAGCTCTGGTGGATTAGAATTTGAAAAAAAAAGTACTACATTTATTTAAATTTAGATACCATACTGTAAATTTTGAGATTTTTTTTAAAAAGTAAGTTGTAAAAGAAATTTAAAATTTAAAAACTCAAATATTTGAAAATTAAAATTTCAATGAGAATTATCCTCTTCAATATCCTTCGCATGACAACAATAGCTTTTTATAAGTCAATCTTCTTCTATGATAAAAAAATGACCAAGCTAGAAATAAGACATATTTTGATAGATCTCTCATGCTACCCCTTTCTTTTTTCAAACTCATATTTGAAATTCTCAAAGTATCCTTCTCACTTTAAGTAATTACACTAATGCCATTTACCCTAAAAACAACCAAAAATATGAAATCCATCCATTATTACCCTAAACCCACAAAATTACCATCAATATTTACTACCATAAACCCTAAAAGGTACAATCTTCTACCCAAACCCATAAAATCTACCACAACAACCCAAAAATCAGAGTATCCATGGATAATGATGAAATGGGCATCTCTTTGGAAGACTTGCTAGACGAGGAGGACGCTTACCGCATGAAGGTAAGAAACTGAACTCTATTTTATGTTTTTTATCTGGTCGCACGAACATCGTGCGATGAACTTCGTCTTCGTCGCAAGATCGTGCGACAGCCATACGATATGCGTCGCATATCTTCATGCGACGAAATTTTAATCTTTTCGCGCGCGACAACGTAAAAGAACATGCGTATGCGACGATCCTGTAGTATTTTTCGCATGCGAAGCTTATAGATTGCAATCTTATATTTTGTAGGAGGAACCTGCCCAACCTCCATGTATGGATACTGATTACACTAGAATATTCAAAACAAATAGTTTATTTACGAAAGATGAATTGGATGTTTTTATGGACATTGAGTTGAAGAAGATTAAGTTCGTTACAATTACAAAGCTTTACGATAGCGGGAAATGGGGAAGAACTCCTAGATTAGATTATGTATGCGAGCGGTACGGTGTATTCGCATCAAAAGCGAAGCCGGAAACGTTAAGAAAGCGGAAGACTTCGACGAAGAAATGTAATTGTCCGTTTGCGTTAAAAGGTAATCCGATTGACGTACTAGCCATGAAATGACGTTTGGAGGTGATAAATGATACGCATAATAACGAACCCTATGTTCGCTTGGACGGTCATTCCCGCGGTTGTAGGCTAAAATGGGATGAAGATGAACTAGTTCGTAGTTTGTCTCACCTCGGTTCGCATCCTAGGGAGATATATAACGATTTGAAGTACTAATATCCCGAGAACATTTCGAACATGCGTGCAATCTACGATTGCCGTAAAAAACATCGGGATGTTGAGCACGGGGGACAAACGCAAATGCAATATTTATTGACAAAATTCAAGGATAATGGATACTCCACGTGGGAGCGTTTGAAAGACGATTCAAAGGTGATCACTGATTTTTATTTTTGCACATCCTACGAGCATAGACTTATTACGTACATTCCCTAATGTGCTATTCATGGATTGTACGTATAAGACGACTAGGTATAAGATGCCTTTATTAGAGATTGTTGGTTTAACGTCTACTTTCATTACATTTACCGTTGCGTATATGTTTATGAGCGGAGATAAGATATTGAATTATGTAGGCGTTTGAAACTCTTCGTGGTTTGATGATGGATAGCGTGTGCGTATTTCCGAGCGTTATTGTTACCGATCGAGAGTTAGCTCTCATGCAAGCAATCGATGATATTTTTCCAGGAACACACCACTTGCTATGCACGTGGCATATGAGTCCAAACATTCTTGCGACGGTCCGAAAGATATTACACGACGATGTGGTTGCGAAAAAATATGTTGAGTTTTATCGCTAAGTTGCCGGAGCGAACACGGTTGAGAGTTACGGAAAGAATCTAGCTACATTGAAGGAGATGTTCGCCTCAACCCAAGTGTTTTGCGTACGTTATGAACGCATGGATAATGAAATATGGTGACAAGTTTCTTCATTATCGAACGAACAAGATACAACATTATGGCCAAACAACTTCAAATAGGTATGTCCTTTTATAGAATTTTTGTTTTACTATTATATCTCTTTTAAAATAAGGTCCTAATTTTATACTTGTATTATGTAGGGCGGAGGGTGCTCACTCCACCGTTAGCTTAGTAATGCGTTTGGTTTGCTCCTCCACCCTTTGTGTTTGTGCCATATTTTGAGCGAACAAACCAACACTTGGGGATATCAGGTCGTCATTCCTCTTAATAAGCCGATTATTCTGATCTGACATGGAAATATTTCATGTGGTCAACTCTTTACATTTTTCCTCACAAACATCTTGAGCACCATTGATAGATGCCACTTCACGACGAAATCCATCATTTCTTGTTCCGCTTTATCATTTTGTGCTTTGGCTCATCCATACGCATTTTTGAACCGATCCAACTCGGTGGTTAAGCCTTTCACCGACCCAAAGAACTATGCATAAGGCTTCCACCTCTCCATGACCTGATAATCAGTACTTGACATGCGCCGGTAGGATAATACAACATAAATTGTGATGAATCTGTATTCATATCACGGTTAGTATCCTGTTTTCATTTATTTTTTAGAATATAGATTATAACATACAATACCTCGATAGCAAGCTCCAATTGCCTATGTAATTCTCGCTCATGGGCATACTATCGTAACCAGACAACTCGGACACCATTTGAGCTGCTCAAAGATCAGTATGGAAGAACGTGCAATCACAATATTTGAAGGAGGAAGCTCCTCTGCTGTCTTATTACCTCAACTTGTTTCGGCCTCTTTGTTTTGTGTAGGCATGAGCTCTAGTCTAAGTAAATTTATAAAAGAAGACCATATGCATACCCCTCGCACAAAAGGATAAGAGGGCCACACACCAGATGTCTTCACAAAATGCTTCATCCTTCGAGTTATCTCCTTAGGGATATGTTTCCTCTGCTATTCTCTTTCACCACTTTCATGTGCATGATTCAGCTTGCTCTTCACTCGAGCATCGTCTAACACTATTACCTCATGTGCCTTTCTTTTGTTATGCTCTGCCTCATAAACTGACGCTTGTGCACCCTGGTTTTCCGGTACCTGAACTCTATCATCAACTTATTTGTCCACCAACTATACTTTTCTTATTGAGAGCGTCACTGCATATACAATTATACGCGGATTTTTTTGAAGATGACATTCTTCATCTTCTATTTCTTCGTCTTCTTCTAGGGAGCGTACAGTACGTTCTTTAACCACTTCTTCTCCTGATGGGGTAGTACTATCTATTTGCTGGCTCACCTTTCCAGCTTCCGGAATAGTTAACAGTTCTATCTCTTTCTCGTTCTGTTATTGCAAGGACGAATAATTTTTTGTCTCCCTTACTTTTTCACTTTGCGACACTACCAACCATACCCTCGTGTTATTATGATCATGATGTATCTACTTCATCAGTGCCCGTATCCGTTCTGTGGTAGCCACTTCTCCACTATCAGTCATTGTCACTTTCCCGTCCTTTGTAATAACGAATTCGGGAATAGGCCACAAACCGACTCTCAAGTAATATATTTGTGTGAACAACCAAGATGGTTCCTGAAAGCACGTAGAGATGGCTATATTCGATACCTTGATCAAGGGATTTACAGCCTCTTCCAATAATCCTTCTTTGCGCCACTCCTGGTGTTTCCCTTCACCTGCACAACCAAATATTTAAGTTAAGATTAACACTTGGTTATTAATACTACAAACTACACAAATGTTTTCCTTACACTTAGCTTTCCACAGTCCTTTTAAGTGAAGATTGTGGCAGTATTTTCATGCTCACTCTTCTAATTCTTATCCGAGGTAAGAAGTTCAACCATTTTTATCACCCCACTCGGTTGGGTATAAAAAGTGGGGACTTCGCTAGTTTAGCTACATCTACGACATCGAGTAAATCTGGGAGACAGACCAAATGCCTAATAGGCGGAAGCTTAATATAACACTAAGCAAGACCCTTCATCCATTTGTAGCCAGTTTTGTAGGACATATACCTATAAAGCTAAAAATTTCTCGTATCAGAGAGCGTAACAGCAACCTTAACCCCCAATCAAATACATTGGTATATAAGCATGTTTCATTTTTTTTTCCTGATAAGGATGCTCACCGGACACCGATACCTTCACTGTAACATCACTTGGTATCCCATATCTAGCCCTAAAACTCAGAAGACTATCCTCGGTGAGATATCTATACTTTGGGGTTAATTGAGAGAAATAATTCTCTGACTTTATTGCTTTAACCAACTTATCCTTCTTCTTCCCATATTTCTTCAGACCTATCACGATCAATAGAGTGACTGCAATGACCCAGTATGACGTATAAGAGCAAGAAAATAATGGGGATAACTCACGCACAAGCACCACTACCAATAATGGGGTTTCTTATTTTCCACTGTGTAAAAAATGTTAGAGTTCGAACACCTAAGACCAAGCTATGAGGGTTCTGATACGACAGTGCTATCTACAAAGGGAATCATAAATTGTGAAGTGTCCACATACTTTTTTTACTGGAGACGACGAATGATAACAATAACGACTGGTGTTTACTCATGTGAACAAATCCTATTTCTTTTGCAAAAGTAAAATAATCTTAACAAACAATAAAAGACTTCACAAATTTTAGAAGGCTATTAAGATTCTAATCTAATCTCCACTACACGTGTGATGTGGTAGCATTTGTCATTCATAATTAATTACTAACACGTTTGCTCTAGAACCCAAGCGCCATTTACATAATAACACCTTATTTTTTAGAACCGTCGTTACCCACGCGTCGCCTATATACTGCCACATGTTACACTATTGATTGAAAATTCAAATACTCCATCACTACACGCATTACATCACGAAGTATACATCATATATTATCAGCTTAGCAGTTTTACCATCTCCTCTACTTTGTTTACAACTTTACTTCATCGATTTTTAAACTTTTAACATATAATCCGTGAACTAAGGAGGTGCCCTGATGATGAGATTTACGCCAACTAATAGACCAGACAATATCAGAGCAAACGGAAATGACAGAGACTACCAATGATAAGGAAAAAGATAACAAGATAAGGCTATACTCGATAGCCCGTCAAACAGTAAGAGCACTAGCGACGATGATAATGAAAGATATAACAAGATATCGAAGCGATCTTATGAGAGAAGGATTGGACAGATGCCTCACCGAACAGAGACTGCCAAGGAGCATGTAACAGACCGAGCTGATTATCAGACATAGCGGAAATGAAAGTCAAACAAGAGTCGTCATCTAAGTAAATGGTCGAGCCTTTACCGAGCAAGAGTAAAAGGCGAGCAAAGATCATAATAGAGCGGTGAATAAGAGTCGTCATCAAAAGTAAACGGTCGAGCCTTTACCAAGCAAGAGTAAAGCCGAGAAAAGGTCATAATACAACGGTGCATAATGACAAAACTTGTCAAAATCGATTATTATGAATGAAACGATTATGATCGATGCTAGTTGACTAGTCAACCCATAAAACGCATAAAAAATGGGGTAAGCCATAAATATATGATCATTATCATAAATTTGCGTGCACAATTAATAGAATAATGTATTGAATGATAATTTGTAACTATTGTGAGATAATATAAATAGACACGAAAGATGTATCTATTATTCTTTGATCAATAAAATTTATGTTTGCCATTATATTAGTTATAATATCTCATAACATCATCCTATTTAATTTTACTAATAAATTGACAAATTTAGCGATCTTTTAAAAAAATAATAAAATTTTTAAATATAGAAGTAAAATAAAAAATTTAAATATAAAAAATTTCGGATCAAATAATAAACTGACATATAAAAAATCTCGGATTAAATATGAAAAAGTAGTACTGCTTAATTTCCCATATACAGTTATGGTCAGAATCAAAGAAGTAATTTTAATAATTTTTGGTTGTCGCCAGACATAATTGAGAGCTCATTTGACAAAAGCAATTAGGAAGCCTCTTTTTCAAGGTTCGTGGAAGTAATGATTTCGGAAGACAAAAACAAAAAAGAAAGAACCGGCCCATGTTACCCACAGATATTAAATACAAGCCTTATCACTTTCGGTCGTAAGAATTATGACGACTCTATCTATTAATTGCTTTACCATTTGATAAAACTGGACAACCACTGCAATGAAACACCGTATTATCCCGTTTAATTTCTTGCAAAATTTTGAAACTGTTGGTGGATAATAATATATTGGAGGATGTAGTATAACTGATTTATTAAAATATTTGTTAAATATATATGTTTTTTTAAACATATTTTACTAAGCTTATTGAAATATATTTTAATTTTCTTTTTGAAAAAGTTAGTATAGTAATTAAATGAATAATTTATCGATAATTACCGAAAATCAAAATTATTTATTTATAACTATTTAAATTTTGAGAAAATATCAATAATCGTTTGGTTTTAGAGTTTAATTATTATAATCACGGGACATTCATCAACATAATTTTATTAACTTTTTGTTTTATGAACTTTTTTTTCAATGTTATTTTTTTCAAATCGTAATTAAAAAAAATCCAAAAATACTGTTGGTTTTATTTTTTAACCGTAATTTATTTTAAAAAAAAAAATCAGAAAATACTATTGGTTTTGTTTTCTTAAAACGAACAAAACCAGATCCATGAAAGATGTTTTTGAATTTTTTTTGGTTGCATAATTGTGTGTAATTGGATTGTGAAATAAGTCTAATTATGTGAAAAAATAAAATACAACTTGTTTTGTGAAAAAATAAAATACAACTTGTTTTGTGAAAATAAGTGTTGAAACAACTAACTTTTTTTTGCAGTTGCTAAAATATGTGCATTTTTGTATTAAAAAAACTTGTCTTTTTTATTATTATAATTTTTTTACTATATTTGGTTGCGAAAATATGAGTTATTACGTTGCATAATTAAAAAGAAAAGAGTTGCGTAGATAGAACTTTGGTTGTAAAAAAATAATTGTATTAGAGTGTTTATTTAAATGATATATCTTTCAAACCATAGTTCTAAAAATAAATCCAAAAATATCATTGGTTTTATTTTTTAAGATGAACAAAACAAGATTCATGAAAGATTTTTTTTTATATTTTTACTACATTTGGTTGCGAAAATAAGAGTAATAGGGTTACAAAATTAAAAGGAAAAGAGTTGCGTAATTATGAATTTGGTTGTGAAAAAAGCAATCGTGTTAGAGTTTTTTTTAAATGTCATAACTATTAAACCATAGCTCCAAAAATATTCGAAAATATAATAGGTTTTGTTTTTTTAAGACAAACAAAACTAAATCCATGAAAGATATTTCTTTTGATTATTTTTACTGCATTTAGTTGCAAAATATGACTGCATTTAGTTGCAAAAAAAACAATAGTGTTAGAGTTTTTTTTAAATGTCATATCTATTAAACCATAGCTCCAAAATATTCGAAAATATAATAGGTTTTGTTTTTTTAAGACACACAAAACTAAATCCATGAAAGGTATTTCTTTCGATTATTTTTACTGCATTTAGTTGCAAAATATGATGCATTTAGTTGCAAAATATGAGTAATTGCATTGCGTAATTAAAAAGAAAAAAGTTGCTTAAATAGAACTTTGTTTGTGAAAAAACAATTGTGTTATTTTTTTTTGTAAACGACATTTCTTTCAAAACATAGCTGTTAATTAAGAAAAAAAAGAGTTACGTAAATTTGACGTTTGTTGTGAAAATTAATTGTGTGAGAGTTTTTTTAAAATACCATATCTTTCAAACCATAGTCCAAAAAAACCAAAGATACCACTGCTTTTTATTTTTTAAGACAAACAAAACTAGATCGATGATTTTTTTTTTCTTTTTGATTTTTTACTATATTTGGTTATGAAAATATGAATAATCGGGTTGTGTAATTAGTTTGAAATAATAACTATATTCAAGTTGCGTAATTAAAAGTACTTTACTTACAAAAATAAGAAAAAAACAAAAATTCTCCAAAAATATTACTCATGGATTTTATTTCGTTTGTCTATAAAGAATATATATATATATATATATATATATATATATATATATATATGTTTTTAGATTAAAAATAACTATAAACACACCAACTCAAATATTAAAGACGAAATAAAGTAATTTCTTCGTGAAAACCTAATTTACTAGTTGATTTACGTTGAAATGTTGTAGATTTCACTAAAATTTGTTGCAAAGTTTTTTGATTTGAGAGATTTGTGAATTTCAATTTTAGAGAGAGAAATATAAAAGTGGCAAGTTCAGGAAAAAAAGACGAGAGTTCTTGGTTTTTATGCTTTTATACCCAATGGATATTTTTGGTATATTATATGTAGCCACTTGTTTTCGATAAACTTGAACATCCATGTTATTAATAATTTTAATCTTTCATAGATTGTTATTGGTAACTTACTCTTGTCGAATTTTCATAGTCATTTAAGAAAGTGAAGTAATATATATATATGTTTTTTCAATTTCTTCATTTTTTTGTTTTTTAAAATTTTATATTTGTATATTTACTGCATGTTAACAAAATAAATTTATTTATAAAAATATAAATAAATTTTAAGAAATTTCTACAATGAAGAAAAAACTAATCGATCGAGTGATATTTTCAAAATTTTCAAAATTTACACAAATTGACACTTATTAAAAAAACCCATAAAATGCTTAGAATTCTGTTTTTTTATTTTTTATGTCATTATTTACTCTATGAAGTTGTATAACACAAAATCTAATAAAACCTAATATTTTACTTCATAAAACTTACTAAAATCCACAAAACCAAAAGTCACTAAAACTCTCATTTTTTCTTCAACTTTATAAAAATAAGAAACGATGATCGAAATAGAAGAAGAACATGTTTCTCTACAGATCATCATGGACATCGAATAAATGTACATTATTCTCTCTTTCTATTTTTTCAAAAATAATTTTATTTTAAAAAAGCTATTGTTTGTGTCTAATGATGGTACCCAGGTGGTGTTCGTCACCATCACGATGGCGTAAAAGATTATATTTTCCACCAAGCTGATGACATACACAATAACCTAGGCACCATGGCATTGGCATACATTTAGATCTTTATTCTAGTGAATTCTTATAAGTAAGTTAGCACAATCTAGCCTAAGAATAATATTCTTAATATGATCCATGCTAGCTTTAAGAGTGATACTTTTTCTGGTGCATTATTTTGTTTCTTGAGAATCAAATCACATAGTATATAATAAGAGGCAAAATAGTACAAATATGGACTTCCTTTCTAGTTGACCAATACCAACTCATAATTATATGTTTTAAGGTCATACGCCTGCATATAATCAAATCATATAAACCACCAAAATATTTCCATACTTCATATGAAGTATTACATCAAACAAACAAGTGGTTAGATGATTTAATATCTTTACAAAACTGGCATTTGGAAGCTACACTAATTTTTCTATTTCGTAAAACTGTGTATATAGTTATCCAATTATTCAACAGTCCCCAAAGAAAAAAATAATACTTCTTAGGAGTAATGTTGTTCCAAATCCTCTTGAAAAGCTTAGATTTAGAGCCTTTTTCTCTTATCTTGTTCCAAGTCTCTTTGGTGTTGTAATCCCATGTTGTAAATATAGTCGATATGATTTTATCTTCTTCAGATTCTTGGATTACAAAAGTCTTTATTCTTTCAATGTCAGAGGGTAGAACAATAACTTTTATTTTTTCTAAATTCCATGTATTTTGAGTCCAAAAGCTGGTGATATTTTCTTTGATATACCAATTATCACTGCCATCATTATTTAGAATAATAAATGGCATATTGTCACATCATTTATATAACTAAAATTATATTTCATTTATGTATATCTTATAGTAAATAAATCTTTTGCAGTGTGCCTAATATTCAAAATTCAAAAAACACATTCGAATGGATCTAGTTTTACGTGTTACAGACACAAAGTGCTCAATGAGACGTACATTTACTGAGAGTTTAACTAAAAAAAGGCATTTGTGTTGATGTCTTTTTTTAAACTCTGAAATTTCTTTCATTTATATGATGAAAATATTACAAGCATGGTTTGTAGCAAGTTTTTGATACAATTATTAATTGTATTTAACAAAGTTGTGACTTGGATAATAATATCCAATGTTTGTTGCTCTGATCAACAACCCAATCTTTTAACTGTTGTCCTTGTAGTGCTCCACTACGTCTTCACCTTGTGTATTCTCTATCCTTGTTTGAATGATGTCTTGTCCTTGTTTCACTTGTTACACTTGGTGTGAACTTCAGTGTTCCAAGTCCTAAATCTTCATTCATGCTACTCTTGATTTCTTGATAATCTATAAATCCATATCCTGAGTCATCCTGTGTTGATACCTGCAAAAAAGAGAACAAATTTACTGGTCAGGTTAACAACCTACCTGAAAGAGATTAGTATGTTAGTCTAAGTGTGTAAAGTAGCCCAAGTTAAAGCTTTCTAGCAATAGAGTAAAATTGAGTGGGCTAGGACAGTTCATTCAATTGAATGAACAGTATTGCTTCTGTTCCAAAGCAAACTTAACAATCCAATCTGCAGCACCATTTTATTCTCTAAAAATATGTTTTAAAATCATCTTTGAAATTATCAGCTTTCTGCAGCATGTTAACACTTTCAAAAGAAACCATGGGTACTTATTATATGCTAACATGTTGAATAATTGTAAACAGGAAATCTCAATGTCAATCTCTACCAAGTTATTCCTTTGACATTGTCTTAGTCCATGTAACAAAGCTAAAGATTCAGCAACTAAGGGTGATCATTTACCAATCAGAATACCTTGTCCTTCTATTAACTCACCACTAGAATTTCTTAAAATGAAGCCACTGCTAGACTCCGCATCGTGCAATGAAGAGCCATCACAGTTAAGCTTAAGCCTATTAATAGAAGGAGGGTGCCATTTAATGTATATACATGATTTACTATTAGAGATATGGTCAAAACAGTCTAGTTCCTTAGCTATTTGAAGATCATTTCTCCAATGTTTGTTTTTGATTAAGGAGGATCTGTCTAATGTAAATAAAATATACTTGACTTGGTTTATTATTGATTTATCAGAACTAATTCTTCCCTCATGTTTCATTTTGTTCCTAGCTATCCAAGTTGACCAGACTATCAAAGATGGTATTATTGTTCTAATGTGTATCTTAGACTGTGTAGAGGAGAACCATTTATTGATGATATGATTTATTGTCATATGTTTTCCAACTACTATTTTAAAGATATTTGAGAAATAGGTCCAGACATTCCATACAATGGGACAAGAGACAAACAAATGGTTTAGAGATTCACATTCTGAACAGAACTGACATTTCGAAACTAAACTAATTCCTATATGTTGGATGTTAGTGTCTACTGAAATAAGGTTATTTATAACTCTCCATAATGTTATAGCGCACTTTGTTGGTGTAAGATTGTTCCAGATTTGACTTTTAAAGAAAGATTGAACATATTTGATCCTTATGCTATCAACAGTAAGTTTTACATTAAATTTACCATCTGGAGATTGTTTCCAGATGATAAAGTCATTATTATTTTGATTAATTTTGATATTAACTATTTTGTTAATAACCGAATAAAAAATGACATCATTCTTTACTTTTAACATATTCTAAGAGTAATTAGTCCAGTATTCATTCACCTTAGTTTTTATGTACCAAGTGTTTGATATATTTGGAGTTAATTGAATTATTTCATTACAATCAAACCATTTGTCTAAGAAAAAAATCAACATTTCATTCCCAAATTACCCAAAATATATTTTGTTCTGCTTTAGTTCTAACTTTTATCATCCTTTTCCATATTCTAGAATCTGATTGCTTAGGTAAGACTTGTAGTGGATGTAGTTTAGTGCAGTATATATTGTTTAGTAAGTTTGCCCATAAAGTATTATTAGCCCTAAAATTAAACCACAATTTATAAGACAAAGCTTCTTGAACTGTAGAATGGTCTCTGAGATTTAGGCCATTCTCACTAAAAGGTTTGCACAAACTAGACCATTCTGTCCATATAATGTTTTTGTTGTTTTCAGTGTGACCCCATAAAAACTTATTAAGGAGTTTATTGATTCTATTAATGATTGATTTTGGTATTCTGATACACTACATATAGTAAAGTGGATAAGCTAGCAAGACTGATTTAATCAAAATCAGTCTGTCACTAAAGGATAAAGACTTAGAGTTCCAATGTTCTATACTATTTTTGATCTTATTAATGATTTTATCATAGTATATAGTTTTATTCTTTAGAAATATTAGAATTCCTAGATGTTTAAAAAGTAATATGCTATGATTAAAACCAAGTAAGAGTTCAAGAGTTCTAATTCTTTGTCTGGTCAAGGTTGATGGAGCAACAAAGGTAGTTTTCTGTAAATTAATTTGTTGGCCAGATAAAATTTGATAAGTTTTATATAAATTGCTTATCTTTTTTAGGTTCCTGACTGATCTATTTAAAAATAATAATACATCGTCTGCAAAAGCTAGGAAATTTATAGTTATAGAGCTTCTAGTTTTAAAGATTAGGTTGGGATCTAATGCTATACTCTTATTCATTCCTCTAATTAGATATTCCTCAGCTAATATGAAGTGGGAGAGGGATAGAGGATCCCCCTGCCTAATACCATTTGAAGATTTGAAGTATCCATATGCTATACCATTGACAATCACAGAGTATTGGATATGTTCTATGCTTTTCTTAAATAAATTGATTACTTGGTTATTAAAGCCAAAAGATTTCATTACTTGGTAAATGAAATTAAAGTTTAATTTGTCAAAAGCTTTTTTCATATCCAAGTTAATTATAATATTACTACCCCTCTGTTTTTTTATTTAGGTCATGAACTAACTCTTGCGTGATCAGGATGTTTTCCTGTATAGTTCTATTAGGGACATATGCCTCTTGTTATTTAAAGATTAGATTGGGAAATATTAAAATTAATCTGTTATTTATAAGTTTTGATATAATTCTATTAAAAACTAGGCATAGACTAATTGGTCTGAAGTCAGACCAGGTTTTGGCATGATTTTTCTTTGGTATTAGACATATGGAAGTAGCAAACATTCCTTTTGGGAAGCTAGCTTTGTTAAAATAGTCAGAGATAGCATTAACTAGGTCTTCTTTAATTATGGGCCAGCATTCAATATAGAACCTGGAGTTGAAACCATCAACTCCAGACACACTACAATTATTGAGGCTCTTAATGACTCAATGTGTCTCTTCTATTGTTGGCTCCGCTAACATTGATATAAGTGTTTAGACTTTAACTCAGATAGTTTTTTATTTTTTTCTATGGAGTAAGAAGACTCTAATATCCTTTCTAGTATATTAATTTCCTCTTCAGGTTTCTCAATACAGTAAAAAATGTTACCAAATATGTCTTTATTCCAAGTTTTAAGTGATTTTTTAATCTTCTAAATGGAAGAATTGGTATATGGTGATGTATCTAATAGGTTATTTCAATTACTTTCAACTGTTGGTAAGAAGTTTGGATGACTGAACGACATATTTTGATACCTAAAGGGTGATTTATGTTCAGTTGACACTGATGATACTGAAATTATTAAGGGTGAGTGATCTGAACTTGTTCTGGTCAGATGCCTCACCCTAGTTACATCAAAGTATTCTCTCCATCTATCATTATATAATGCCCGGTCTAGTATTTTCCATTTATGGTTATTTGTCCAAGTAATATTAGAACCTGAGAATCCTGGATCCTCAAGTTTACAGTATAGTATCATGTTATTAAAGTCTTCCATTGAATTCATACACACTGTAACACAATTAAGTTTCTCACTAGCATTGGAGATGGTGTTAAAATATCCAACCACTAGCCAGGGGTCATTACTATTATTATTGGACAGGTCTCTCAATTGATTCCACAGGGTCCTTTTTTGAAGTCTATTACATTTTGCCTATACTATGGTAACCAGAAAATATTTCAAAGAGTCAGAATAATTTACCACAGCATGAACTAATTGATTTGATTCTAAAAATATGTTAATTTTGTAAGAGTTTCTCCAAAACAGCCAAATTTTATTATTAGTATTGCCAAAGTAGTGATAAAAACCTAGTTTTTTAGAAGTTTTTTCAATTTTTTCAATAGAAATCATAGGTTCTTGAAGAACTATGATATATATTGAGAACTTTTTAGTTATATATTTTATTCTTCTGATAGTGTTAAGATTACCAACACCTCTGGCATTCCAATTTAAAAAAGAAACTGTCATTTTTATTGTTTTTGGAGGATCTTACAGATCCTTTAAAAGTTATTGGCTTGTTAATTAGATTACTCTTCAGACCTTTAATCCTTGTTTTATTTGATTTTTTATGACCTATCTGATCTAACCTATCTTTATGTTTAGCTACTGGAGAGTTTGGTAAGCTTAAGTTTTGTCTGTCACTAGAAATTTCATAAAATTCTTTATCACAAAAGGTACCCTCATTCAATATGTTGAAAGTGTTACTTAAGTTTATAGATTGTATAGCCTCAATTACATCACTATCATTAATATCAAGAGGATTAGTATTTTGATTAAAAACCAATCAATTTTCTTCTGAGTTTAGCGTTTTTGATAAGGATTTTCCAATGTTATTTTCATCACTCTCAGTATGATCTTTCTGATTATTCCCTACATGTTCATTTGTTTATTATTCACTAGATACTACCACAGATTTAATTTTGGGAATCCATTTCTCTATATGTTTTTTTTTTATCATTTTCTCTTGTAATCTGTTGATTTTTAGATTTCAATTCCTCTATTTTACAAGAATTTTCTCTATGTCCTAAATGTCTACAGTTTTTACAATATGCAGGTTTGTCATTATAAATAACATCTTGCGAGTATCCATCTCGATCTCCAAAACTTATCCAAAGTCTTTGGGGAAGGAGACTTGAGGTATCTACTACTGTCCAGGCTTTACAGAGGTTGAAACTTGCACGATTTTTGTTGGGTATCTATATTGTCAAAGGCAATCTAATTGCCTTTGCAATATGTTCAATTGTATATGGGTTATACATTATTTCGGAGATTTTAGGAAAGGAAATCCAAACTGGAGTCAAAGGGGACTCCCGTTTGGGATTAAAATCAGTTGTCCATCTAAGAATTCTAAAAGAGAATTGACCTATGGTTCTAGCTGTTCGTTTTCAAAAAGTTTTAACATCATTAATATTATCAAATTCCACAAAGATGTGTCTATAGTCTCATTTATAAGTACTAATTTTCCCTATGAACCTAAAGGTTTCCAAGAAAACCCTAAAGCCTATAACAGAAGGCGATCCATATGAAAATTTTGCAATTAAAGTAAATTTAGATAAAGAGGAGAGTTTAGGCTTATCTGATTCGTCAAATTTGACGAAGGTGTAGTCCTCCTCGACTCCGCTTGTGACTCTTGCATGGAAAAATCCTTGATTGCTTCTCCCATTTGCTTCTGAATCTATCTTTTCCGTGTTCTTTTTCAGCATATTTTGGTATTGGGTATGTAGGCCTTGAGAGTTGCTTCTGGTTTTTTGAATCTTCTTCGGATCTCGTCTGAGTTGTTTGTTCCTCTTCGAAAATTAGGTTTTCGAATATATGGTCTTGAGCAAGAGGATGTTGCATGACATCGATCGAGAATCGATCTGGAGAGAGTTTAGAAAATTTTTTTTGGTTGTGTAAGAGGTGAGATGATCTAGGGTTATTTCGCCCTTCAAGAAGAAGAGCAGAAATTAGGGACGGCATGTTAGAGAGAGTATCTAGAATTGTGTAGTAGAAACTTCCGATTTGATTTATGACTTTGAAACCAAAAAATCCGTTTTTTGGTTCTTGGAGCCCATCACTCTTCTTTTGGAATTTCTCGCTCCTACCTTGTGTTGATGTCTTGTTTCTAAAAGTTAAAAAGATGTCAATCAATGTGTGATGATATTGTTTACATGTTTATTCTGATATGTGGTTATACTTCATTTACACCCGAGCTTGCGTTTTTCAACAATATTAAAATGTGGCCCATCCAAACAACTGAGTCTAATGAATGATTAGTTTTCTCGACAATAGTCTTTGGCTTTAGAATTAATTTTTTCATTCTTAACCGACGCTAGTTCTTTTAGATAAAAAAATAGTTTTATCTATCACTTGTGAACTGTGAACCAGTATAAGTTCGTCATCGTCCTTTCCAACTCAAAAAAATCATGGAAGTGTTTTTTTTCATTCTTCATAAATTATTAGAAACCTGGTTGGTCAATCGTTTTTTCATCCAGTGACCCTCAACAACGATCCTTTAAGAGTGTGTAATAATTAGGTCTGGATATTCGGTTGCGGAAATCAAACCGAAAATAAATAAATAATTATGTTCAATTTTGATTATGTCTAATATCTGAACGGTTGGGATTTTAACTTCTTATAGTTCTTGATTTCTAACTAAAACGAACAAAGAATTGATCAGGAACCGACAATATATTTTATTCCAAAACGGTTAGCACTCCATCCGTTTGGCTTATTTTATTTGAGTTCTCATTTAATTCACTACACACACGTACATCACTTACATAGATATATCAATACCATGAAACTTCAAATATTATTGAAGTCGAATTTGATTCTTATTTTTGAAATATTTTTAAACGCGCTATCATTTTTAATATATAATTTTTTTAATAACTCTAAAAAAACCAAAAAATAAGATACTTAAAGTTGTTTATTTGTTAACGCTATATTTGGAATATCACATATCCGATATAATTATATTTTATATTAAACCTTAAATATATTGATTATTTAACTCTTATCGACCAAAATATATTATAGGTTTTAATATCTAAATTCTGCATCTTAATATAGTTTCAAATTAGTTTTTGTTTGAGATTAAATATAAAATCATACCAAACCGAAACGAACGGGAAAAACCAAACCAAATAATTCAAATTTTATTTGGTTTGTAAATATTGACAGACTTTAAAAATCAAAAGAACCAAACCGAATATAATTTCATTCTGTTATAAATAGTTATGAGTTTATAAGAACCAAAAGAACCGGAAAAAAAACACGGAACCAATCCGAACAAAAAAACTGAATATATATGCATAATAATAATAATAATATTTTTTTTTTATAATTTTGACGATGAGAGTGTTATGTTATTTATAGCTAACAACTATTTGCGTTTGGATGTAAACACATAATTCCTTTGTTAATTTTTCAAGATATTGGAAACAACCAATGAGATATTTATACTATTGTAACTTCTCCAAAGCAGGATGAGAGAATAATCATCATCATTTCTTGACTCTCAAGAATTTTATCTGTTTTGGCTACTAGACACAGTTAGTTGTGTATGATTTGAGAGAGGCGACTGTAGCCTTAATAACTCATTCCAAAATGGTAGATGAAGGTCTGCATGCTCCTATTGCGTTATCCATCATATTACTAAGGTTACAACTGTCATTCTTTGGTTTTCTAAAAAAGTATAATTATTCAGAAGACGACCAAACATCATTGAAGTAAATGACTCTAATCGGACGGAAAATGAAAGATAATATAGATAAAGAGGTCATTATGCACAAAATAAAAGATAAAATCTAGCTCACAAGCAAGTATATGTCGTATGTGTAGCCCAAAAACTTAAGAAATATGCTTCAATAAAGTGCAAGAGACTCAAAATTGAAAGAAGTAGTTGCGAGACACAAACACAAGTTTGGTGCTAAAGTGGTTGAAAAAGACTAAAACAACCAAATGGTCTAATGTGCCAGACAAAATCATCCAAACTTCTTTAAAAAGTATTACATTTCACTTAGGTCCTGATTGTAAAGATAGGCGGATCATAAATGCAAACTAGGGTTGTGGTAAACGAAACAGTGAAAACAACCCAATAGTAAGTCGAGAGAATGGACGTTTCCACGAAAATATTCCCTCTACCTATTGAGCGTATGAGAGAGGTAATTTTCTTCTACCGTTAATAAAGCTCTTTCGACAATATATATTGGTGAGGTTTATTTTAGGCCGAGGGTAATTTTGTAAAGTATTTTGGGTATTAAATGTTTTGGTGTTTAGTATGAGAGATTTGAGCAGCCTGGTTGTATTAAATGTTCATTACCCTCATTAATGAAAGTGATTGGGGTATTTATACCCTTAATTAAGGACCCATAGGCTTTCGGGTCAAGTTATGAAACCGGGTCAAGTTTAAGGACCCATTTACTTATCAAGCTGATTAGCACATAGCTTAGTCAAAAGATGTTTAGGTGTTTCTTTACTTTTGTCCTGTCTAGATAGTTGAGTGGTACGTTTATGTCCGAATTACCCTTGTCCAGATATCTCATTAGGCAGTGATTGAATAATCCAAATTCATCAGTAGTCATTTTTTAGGCCTTGTCAGATTTATTTGGCATGACTAATTTTATTTTCTTAGCAGTGATGATTTTGTCCGAACTGCATGTGTATCTAACTCGAAGTCTGTCCGAACTGACTTTTTCCCAGAATTCTAAGAGTCTTCTTTTGGATCGTGGAACACGTGTTACAATCTGATTTGACCTACGGGCCATTTTTTACCTAGATTAGCGCTCCCACTAAACCTAGAAAGTAACCAATGTATTTAATTTTCTCCACGTCTGTGCCGTTTTTAATCATTGCAAAACCTTTTCAACTCCTCCGAGGTATCAGTTATCTTTTTCCACTAATATATAAATCATTTTTTCAATGTTTCATTATCTTCATCACTCAGAAACCTTCTAGAGAGCTTTCCACCCTCACTTTTAAACTTTTTCTTGCATAGTTTTATGTTCACGGCTAGAAACACTCTTGTAAAAGGCGGCTGGTTGAACTTGTCAAAGCTAGAGAAAGCAAGAAAAGTCGAAAGGGAGAAATGTATCGCTGCTGGTCTCCCAGTCTCCCCAAGCGAAAAGTTTGGTGAACCACCCCAGGAAACTGACCAAGGGTTATCCTCCACCAGAAACCCAAAACCTAAACAGCTGTTCAAACCAAGCCTCTCACCAATTCCACCAAGTTCTTCTGTTCAGGAGTCTCAACCCTCCACTGCCAAGGAAAAACAGTACGAGGGTTAGAAAACCCTCCACTTCTTAGCCATGGGCTCAGATATTGAAAAGTCTCCAGAAAAATTAACTCCACGTCGGACGACTCGTATGGTGAAAGCCCAATCAACTGCCTCACTATCAAAACCGTCAAAATCTGAGGCCTCTAAAGCAACATCTAAATATAAGTCCTCCGGATCGGAGGTGTCTAAAAATGCCCCACAGGATAGGCCCTCCGGATCAGAGGCATCCAAGATAGCTTTAAAAACAAAGTCCTCTGGAGCTCAACCTCAACCGGATATCAGGCTTTTGGAAACAAGTGACACCCATTCATCCAGAGAGCCTTTAGTGTCAGAAACCATTCCGCTCCCATCCACAACAACTGATAAACCTTCGACAGTGATGGAAGAAGTGATGGAGGACAACATCGAAGAGGCCCTCTTTGAAACTGAAGCCTCAAGACAAACTGGGGATGCTGCCCATGATAGGAAGGGCAAAGGAAAGGTTAAAGTTGGTGCAGCTCATCTGGATCTCCCGGAGTGCTTGGAGGGCAAGGTAGGGCCTTGCTTTAAAATATTTAATGTTAAATATCTGCTGGCCTTGCAGAATATAAACTATGTCTACACCCATACCGCTCAGTTGGGCTGGATCCGGACAAAGTGGGGGATCCCAGAATCAGTTAAGATGAGGACACCAGTCACACCGGAGACTCCGATGGAGTATAAACTCAATGAGGTGGTTATTTTTACAGAGGTGCTGAACTGGGGACTTCAGTTCCCATTAGAACCAGAAATTATCAAGTACTTTCACCTGGTAAAACTCTGTCCAAACCAACTGAGCCCGAACGCTTGGTACTCTCTCCTCGCCTGCATAATGGCATCGAGGTTATCAAAAATCCCTCTCCCCATGGAGCAATTTGCCGTTGTGGCAAGTCTATGCAGAAAACATCATATCCTATTTTATCATCGCAATATGGGGAATAACTTTAAAGTAGTGGATGATTTATTGGAGTCTGAGAAGATCTGGAGGATACAGTTCTTGTTCATTAGTGGGTCATGGGAGAATGGCAAGAAGATCAAAGCCAGTTTGCCGAACTGATTCTCCTTAGTATGCAAGAAAAACTTTCTCAAAACTTTATCTCTTGGTTGAAAATCTCTTCTTTTGATCTTGGAAGCAAATCTGCTTCTCATCAAGCCTTGGTAGTGGACTGTTCTAAGATGAGCTTTAACCCTTCTTTCTTCTATTAAGTCCAACTGGTTCCTAATTGTCATTTCATTGGCTTGTTCGGAATAGTTATGGACCCTGTATGATGGTAGGGTAGCTTCTATAGGGGTAATCGCATCCATCCCATACACCAAGGAAAAATGAGACTCATGTGTAGCAGCCCTAGGAGTGGTTCGGTATGCCCACAACACTTCTTGTAAATAGCTTGGCCACTTTCCTGTAGCCCCTTCTAAATTCTTTTTTAATCCGGAAAAAATATTCCTATTTGCCACTTCAACATGGCCATTGGCTTGTGGGTGGAAAGGAGAAGAGAAGAAATGCTGAATACTCCTAGAGGCACAAAAATCCTCCATATCCATGTTATCAAATTGTGGTCCATTGCCAGTTGTAATCTTCTGAGGAATCCCAAATCTGCAACATATATTAGATAAGGTAAACTTTATGACAGATTTCGAAGTGGTTCCTGCTAGAGGAGCTGCTTCTATCCATTTTGAAAAGTAGTCAATAGCCAGAATGATAGTCCTACACCCTCCGGATGCCATTGGTAGAGGTCCAACTAAATCCAATCCCCAACGAGCAAAAGGTACTGGCTTAGAAATAGACTCCATAGGCACTGCTAGGACATAAATTTCGTTACCATACCTTTGAAAATGATCACACCTTTTCACCAATTCATTAGCATCTTCCATTATGAACGACCAATAGTATCCAGCCAACAAAACCCTCCGGGTTAGAGAGCCATGTAACCATAGTGTGCTGATCCTTCTCCATCGTGTAGTTCGGTTAAAACGATTTAGGACTCTTCATACCTTAAACACCACAAGAGAGGTCTGTTGAAGGATTTCTTATATAAATCCTCTCTTATGATAAAAAACCACGAGCCTTGTGCTTAATTTTTCTTGCCATGGTTTTATCCGAAGGCAAAACCCCATCAGAGATGTATTGAAGAAGAGGAAATCTCCAATCTTTAGACTGAACTACTTGTACACTTAATCTCTCTTCCTCTTCCTTGTTCTGATTTGATTGTATAGATGGGAGTTCTTGTACATGAATCCAAGGGTAGGATTCAGAGTATGCTATGGTTGCCAAGGAATCTACCACTGTATTTTCTGATCAAGGGATATGCTTATAGTAAACATTCTTGAAATTGGTCGCCACCTCTTTAAGTATGAATACATATTTGATCAGTTGTTCCTTTTTGGCCTCTGACTGACCTTGAGCATGGTGAATAAGAAGTTGAGAATCACTCATCAGCCTAACTCTTTTAGCCCCACAAAGATGGACTAATTTAAGACCAACTACAGCTGCTTTGCATTCAGATTCGTTGTTAGAGGCCCTGAATGCAAATGATATAGCATGATATAATTTATCACTTTACGGAGAGGTTAAAAAAATTCCAGCCCCACAACCCATTGTGCTTGATCCACCACCAGTCCAGACTACCCATTCTTTTTTAGTTTTCTCCTCTGAATCTTGTTTAGAAATTCTATCCGAAAGGAATTCTACTAAGAAATCAACAACAGATTGAGCCTTAATAGCAGTTTGTGGGGAAAAATCAATATCATAATCACCCAACTCCACTGACCACTTGGCCATTCTGCTTGATATGTCTGCTTTCTAAAGAACGTTCTTTAATGGAAAACATGTTCGGACAACAATAGAATGAGACATAAAATATGGCCTCATTTTCCTGGCAGCAATCATTAAGGCTAGTGCTAGCTTTTCAAGTTTCAAGTACCTCTTCTCAGCATCTATCAAGCTCTTGCTGATGTAGTACACCGGACGAGGATAATTGTCCACCTCTCTTACCAATACTGCACTTATAGCATATTCTGAAACAATCAAGTATACATAAAGTTTTTCTCCTTCCATAGGCTTAAAAAGGGTTTTTGGTGAAGACAAGTGATTTTTTATTTCATCAAAAGCTTGGTTGTATTGTGGAGACCAGTTGAAATCTTTAGCACCTTTCAAGGTCTTAAAAAATGGAGCACACTTGTCCGAAGACCTTGAAATAAAACGATTTAAAGCAGCTAATCTTCCAGTTAGCCTCTAGACTTCTTTAATATTTCGAGGGGGTCCATCTTTAACAAGGCATCAAGCTGATCTGGATCAGGCTGTATCCCTTTCTCACTTATTACATTCCGGACTGCACCCCAAAAGCACACTTTTCTGGATTCAGCTTCAAGTTTACCTTAGTTAAGTTGTCAAAAGTTTCTTGAAGATCAATTATGTGTAAATCTTCTTTTAAGATTTTAACCATCATATCATTGATGTATACCTCCATATTCCGGCCAATCTGATCATCAAATGTTTTATTCACCAACCTCTGATAAGTAGCCCCATCATTCTTCAACCCAAATGGCATCACTCTGTAGCAATGGAGACCCCTATCTGTAACAAAGCTAGTGTGATCCTGGCCCTTCAGATCCACCTGTATCTGGTTATACCCAGAGAAGGCATCCATAGAGGAAAATAATTTGTTCCCAGATGTAGAGTCCACCAACTGGTCTATCCGGGGGACTGGATAAAGATATTTTGGGCAAGCTCTGTTGAGGTCAGTAAAATCGATACATATACGCCATTTTCCATTCCTTTTCTTAACTAACACTAGATTGGCAGTCCAAAAAGGGTATTGAGACTCTTTTATGTGCCCCATCTTGGTAAGTCGATCGACTTCTTGGACTATTACATCACCTTTCTCCTTAGAAAAAGCTCTCATTTTCTGCAAAATAGGTGCAACATCACTCCGGATGGACAACTGGTGTGATATAACACTTGCAGGCACTCCGGTCACATTAGCATTGCACCAAGCGAAAACATGCTGGTAATCTGCCAAAAAGTATAACAATTTCATTTTCAATTCTTACGCCATCTTGGAGCCAATCTTAATACTTCTACCTTCTACCAAAGAGTGAGTTTTAACTTCCTCAACCGGTATTAAAACACCAGGGGCCTCTCTGGGGTCATCAATTTCAACCTCCCCCACAGAAGGCCCCAATAACTGCTAATCTTCACTAACCCGGACTGCTCCCAAAGTTTTAAGAGCAACTGCAGTTGCATAACACTCCCTGGCTATCTTTTGGCTACTCCGGACAATTCCTACTTGTCCTTAAACCGCATACTTCAAACATTGATGGACTGTTGAGGCTACAACATGCATCCTAGAGAGCCAAGACCTCCCAAAGAATGCATTGTAGCATGTGGGGCAGTCTACCACAAGGAATAACACCTTGACCAGCTTCTTGAAGGGCCCCTTGCCCAACAACACTTCTTCTTCGAATTCCCCGATTACATCCGTAGAGCTCCCTGTAAAGGCCATAATGGTTCTGTTTGACTGTTGAATAACGGTCGGATTTTTCATCTGCTTATAAGAACTTAAAAAGAGAATGTTGGCTGAGCTGCCAGTGTCAATCAAAATTCCTCTAATATCGTCACCCCAATAGATGCTCCTATCAACACAACATCCTCATGAGGCCCAACAATATCCCTTAGATCATCCTCATCAAAAACTATAAATGGAAAAGGAGTTTGGGACTAGTATGAAGACATTCCCCTTCCAACTGAGTAGCTAGATTATGAACATTCCTCTTCCTCGATGAAGGAGTGGGTGCTGTCATGATGTCCCCTCCAAAAATGGCAAGTTACTCAAGGAAACTAATGAGTCTGGACACCGTTTTGAGCTTTTCTGTTATGAACCCTACCTTACTACGAGTTGGGTCAGGCTCCAAATACTATGAATCCATATCAAATATTTCATGGATCATCATTGCCCCCTCCGGAGCCGATGTTCCTGCATTGTTCGTAGGGCCTGTTCGAGGAGCATTGTCAGGCCTGTTCCCACTTATTCTTTTGACATAGGCACCTAGCTTGCCTCTTTCGATGAGATTTTGAACTTCCTACTTTTAAAACGATACAGTCTTGGGTATTATGGCCAATATCATGATGATACTGGCAGAAACAAGTATTACGACTCTCTCTTGGAGATTGCAATGCTGTTGGTTTCCGGAAATGAACCTCCTCTTTAGCCTTGCCATAAATAGTTGCCACACTCTCTTTCAATTCGACAAACCACTCTAGTTGAACCCAATGACCTCTTTTATTTCTTGATTGCTGGCTCTGAGCTGGATTTAGGTTGGAATAAGTCTGCTTAGTCCTGTTGGGTTGGGCCCATGTCCGGTCTCTTTAGCTTTATATCCGGATTGGTTTTGGTTTTGAGCTGTTGGGGCAGACCTCACCTGACGGTGCACCCTAGTCTTCTTAGTTTCATCCATGTTGATATGTTTTCCCACCTGGTTTAACAAACCACCCCAGGTCATGGTATTTTTCCTTGTCACTGATTCAACTAGATTCCCAAGGTTTAACCCTTGTCTCAACGAAGTTATTGCCACTTGCTCAAAGCAATCAACTAACCCGTTTTTGGTATTTACGAACTGACTTATATAGTCTCTTAATGACTCATTTGGTTCTTGGGTACAATGGATGATAGTATCTCCATTGCCCTTTACCTCCTTACTTCCCACAAACTGCCTTCGGAAGACAACCCAAAACGTATCAAAGTTTTTGATACAACCCTGAGGCAAACTGTTGTACCATTTTAGAGCACTTCCCATAAAATATTGGGAGAAGGCCCTATACAAAAGTTTGTCGTCGTCATCAAAATTCATCATGAATTTCTTGAACTGCTCCAGATGATTGTCCAGATTTTTACTCCGATCATACTTCTCCATTTTAGTACTATCAAACCTCTTGGGGAGGTTTCCGGATAGGATCTTGGCAGACAATAGTGATTGTCTCCAATTCATACTACGACTAAAGACTGTGTCTTCATTAGGTGTTGCAAAAATACATGGTTCATCATTAAAAATCAAAAAGATCAATTAGCAGCTGATCCACATGTCTGTGACTATGGCTGTGAGATGATCCTTTGCCCAAATGCCTTTTAAGTCTCCCATGCCTATCTCTCTTCCTTTAATACTTTTTAACTAGCTTATGTTTCTGTCTGGACCTCCCCTCATCACTACTTGATGATAAAGACTCTTCAAGCTCAGCCTCGTTCGAAGAGCTACTAGAGGATTCAGAATCTGAGCTTTCCACCGGCTTGGACCGATGAGACTTCTTGGAACTGACATGGGTCTTTTTCGTACTTAAATGAGTCTTTGCCGATGAATCATTCTCCCTAGGATTGTTAGTATGGTGGTGTATTCATTATTTTCCCCAACCCCCTCAACAATTCTATTTCATCTCTCAATTTATCTCGTTCCTCGGTGGTGTATTCATTGTTTTTCCCAACCACCTCAACCATAGGTGGTGGAATCGCTTGCTCGTTTGGATCCATCCAAACAGGTCTTTTTGCTGGTTTTAAATTCTAGATTCAGGCACCTTCTCCTCCCACTGTGGTCGCCATTTTGGTGAGGTTTATTTTAGGCCGAGAGTAATTTTGTAAAGTATTTTGGGTATTAAATGTTTTGGTGTTTAGTAGTGAGAGATTTGAGTAGCATGGTTGTATTAAATGTTCATTACCCTCATTAATGAAAGTGGTTGGGGTATTTATACCCTTAATTAAGGACCTATGGACTTTTGGATAAAGTTATGAAACCAGGTCAAGCTTAAAGACCCATTTACTTATTAAGTTGATTAGCACATATCTTAGTCAAAAGGTGTTTAGGTATTTCTTTACTTTTATCCTGTCCGGATATTTTGGTGGTACGTTTATGTTTGAATTACCCCTGTCCGGATATCTCATTAGGTTGTGACTGAATAATCTGAACTCATCATATATAATCATATATAGATGTAATATTTTGCATATTTTAACTTTTTGTAATTATTTATAATAGATTAACCTTGCCAAGTCTGCACATGCCATGATTAATGTTTTTGTCATGTGTTGAAAAATCCTGAAAAATAATACTCATGTCCTTACCAATTGCATACCTTTGTTTGAGACAATATTTATGGCTTTGGAGAATTTTCTAAGGCTTAAGCACAAAAAGTCGAAACAGACTCTCCAGTAGTTGGGCATAAAAAAGTAGGTGAATAAGATTTGGAAACGTTGGGTAACATGGAAGGAGTCTGTGTTCGGGTAAAAAAAAACCCTTTATTTGACTTAAAAAGTTGGTGATTGGTTAGAAAAATTCATACAAAAAGGTGTATTTGAACTTTTATTTGTGAGATAGAACATAACGACGTTGTGCATGCCACATAATTATACGTTTAACATCAATTGATTTTTTCCATGTTTAGAAACCTAAACTTTTTGTATAAATATTTTACAAATATTATGGGAAAAACCTAAAACATCAAACTACCAAGATAGTAATATTATTAATTTGAGAATATTTCTGAACATGTCCTTACAATGTCTTTTATCCCTTATATATACAATTCTTGGCCGTAACTCCGTTATTAATTACAAATATTTAATTGGCCGAGACCTGCATTAAGTTGATTGCTATATATTCTCCGTAATCAATGATCCCTGAATATTTGACTGTTGACTATCTATCCTTGATTAGTGTTCTTTAATACAGTCCACTATGCTGACTTCATTAATACTTGTTGATGTAAGCGGTTAGTTTTATAACTTGTCGTGCAGAGCAACTTTTGTCGTTTTACTCGGTCGGCGTTGGGGCTGTCCTATATGCCCGGTCAGGTCTGATGCTAACTCTTCCTTGATCAAGTGATGTCGCGCGCCGAATTCCCCATCGAATCGAGCCAGGCATGCCTATTTTTGATTGTGCTCTGCTCGACTAAACACTGAGCGCGGCTTAGCCTTCGTATCTTCTTTTTGACGTATCCGCTTTGGCCGAGCGTGCGTATTTTTAATAAAGTTTTTTCCCGGCTTAAATCAAGCGTGCACGGTCTTATATCTTTCCTGCTTGGATTGAATGCTTTGTCTGCTCTTCTAGTCTTTCATTTTGCTCTGCTATGTGTTGTCCGGCTCGGCTTTGTTTTGCTCCGCTCGACTCTGCTTTGTCCTGCTCTGCTTAATTCTGCTATGCTTCAATGTTTATCCTTGATATTAGTTGTGGGTACCTACTCCCTTATCAGGGTTCCCCCTACTCCAATGAGTAAATGTGAAATAATTATTGATTAGAATAAAAAAGAATTGGAAAAATGAAAAAAGGCGTGGGTGATGTGTCACTCTCTGATTTGATAGCGTGTGTCGATTTGGTTTGATTTTCTGACAAGTTACTGTAGAAAAGTGTGTTAAGCTTTTGAGTTATCGATGCATGATTCGACAAGTGTCATCATTGTGGTGACGATTGGGTAAGTGAACCGTTTCTCGGGTATTGAGAGGTTTTCTTTTTTAAATAAAATCTAAGTCTTTACTCTGCAAAGATTCTTTTAGAAAATTGCTTTAGAAAGACTTGGAGAGGAAAAGAACAATTCTCGTCGCGACTTACCAAAACTTTGACTCACTGTTGGGAGAGGATACCAGAGATACAATCGGAGAGCGGAGTACTAGAACAGGTACACAATCTCTATTTGGTCTTCCACTGTAAGTTAGGTTAGACAGTCTAGGGAAAGAAAAGTTTAAATAGTTTTAGGGGCTTTTAGAATTCTGAGAATTTATGATTTGTTATACAAAATACTGGGTTTATTGAGAGTAAAACCACGTATCATGCGGTGAAACCCTATTCTGATAACCACTATTGGGTAATTGCAGTCGGTTTATACATGGCACGAAAGAAAACAATGAAGAAGAAAACAATGGAACTGAAATCAGAATATGAGGAGTTTGATGTATTAGAGGAGTATTTCGCCAAAATTACCTCAAAGTATGTGTATCTGACCGAGGAATCCCTAATGGATTTTAGGAGTAGGTATGGGTTTCCGATGACATGATCATTAGGGCGCCTTGGGCAGGGGAACAACCTTATACAACTGAAGAGGGGGAGACCTGTTTGTATACAACTTTATTTGATTGGGGCGTGCGGCTCCCCTTCCCCCAGCTAATTAGGGATTTTTTTAGTTTTATTGGGATTTATCCCACCCATCTAACGACGAATGGTTGGAGGACGTTGTTGAGTATCACCCTGAGCTCTCAATATTTCAGAATACCTCTTTGTTTGGCTGCTATATTAGTTGGGATGGAGGTGTCCAAACTGGCACGGTCACCGTTCTTCTATCTGCAGTTAAATGGAGCGAGACACATTGTTGACCTCCCCAATTCTGATAAGACTTGGAAGCATATGTTTATTTATGTGTCTGGTAATTGGGAGCATGAGAGTGCTACGTTGAATCTCCAGTTAGAGAGACGTTGGAAGTCTAAGTGTAAGGTTTTCATAAATATTTGAGTATGTAGATTGGTCTGTAGAGTTAGTTGTAACTGGTGATGTGTTGGTGCAGGTGAAGGGAAGTACCAGGAGTGGTGCAAAGAAGGTCGTCCGAAAGGATCAGTGAATTTTTTGGCAAAATTGTCCGCCGCGACGCACACTGCTTGGAGAGGAGAACCGACACAAGTCTTCTGTGCGGTGAATTATTTAAAGGCCGTCCTGTGGCGCATTCCTGAACTTTCAGTGGCAGAGGACGGGAGAGTGATAATGGGTGGTAGTGCAGAAGAGGCTACTTTGGAGAGGCTCTGAGAACTATTGGAGCAGCGGGGCGAATATGAAGACTTTTCCGGGATGGGTCTAACGGAGCCGGTGGGACGAAAGGCACGAGAAGCCAGCGGGTGGACAAAAAAGGTGAGGAGGTGGAGATGCAGAGAAGGTGGACAACTGGCTATTGTGGCCGAAGGGGTGGAAGGTAGTGCCAAGATGGCTAGGCCGCTAGAAGAAGATTCAGAGGATGCAGCAGTCCGCTAAAAAAGACGAAGAAAGGGGTGATTAATTCTGCTCCATTTTCTCAACAGAAACTAACTTTCGTTGATGAGGACGAGGTGGATGGAGCATTGGGGGCTCAGGTGAAGGATGCTGGTGATGTTGTACAGTCAGAGGAGAAGGAGAGACCCTCTAGAAAATCGCCAGAGGTAGTTGTGATTGATGATAAGGTGCTGGAGTCAGAGGGTGATGCGAAGGGAAAAAAGGCTCCACCCCATGTAGCACAAAGGATGAAGAATTTCGTGCACAACCTTGGATCCGGGGCCTCCTTGGTAAATGTTGTGGTGCCTGAAGCTCTTCATACGCAGAGGTCAAGAGAGGTCAGGGATGGGGCTCAACAAATCCTGCAGCACACTGAACCGATGCTAGAGCCGTCAGTGAAGCTGGTGATGCCTACAGCTTCTCAGACGATCATTGATTAGGTCCGGCATGGCTCTGATTTTTCCTTCTATGATACGCTGCCTATGAGTGAAATTCTGCAACGTCAATTTAATAGGGTTCGCTGTCATCGGCTCGCCCGACTTGTGGGCAGAGTTAGTATATTGTTGGCACGCATGGCATTGTTGAACTAAGATCTCGGCGTTAGCGGTAAGTTCAGGCCAATAAAATTCTACAAGAAGGAAACGACGAATAATCTGCGATGACCGCAGTACGCCCCAAAGTTTCCTGCATGTAAATCATTAAGTACTAATGCAACTTCGTCTTTATTTAGGCAACGGAGGAGCGGCCTGGTGATACTCTTCCGGTATAGTGTGTTATCGAGCAAGAAATATTTGGTTGCTTTGACCTGGAATGTACATGCGATACCTTTATCTTGTGGTAGCTTGCCTTGGGTGAGGTAATCGATGAAGGGGTTGCGCCAATCGTGGGTATTGTCGATCGAATACACCTAAGATGTCTGGGTAAAATGGGCGGTACTTGAAAGTTCCTGGGTTATAAGGAGAGGGTGGTCAGCGGCCGCAGCCGCTTTGGCCAATGCATCGGCGACAGAGTTGGCGAGGCAGGGTACTTGTCCGTACTTGACAGAATGGAACTCGGCTTCGATTTCCTTGAGGATCACGAGGTAGGTTTTAGTGGCTTCCTGATTAGCGTAAAAAATTCCCGTAGCCTGATTGATAACTATTTGGGAATCCGAGTGCATGTGAAGGTTGGCCGCACCGCAGATTTGTGCCAAACGCATCCCTCCAATAACAACCTCATATTCGGCGTCATTATTGGTTGCTGGGAAGTTGAATCAGATATCTTGCTTAATTTTCTCCCCGGCTGGTGTTCGTAAAAGGATTTCGTCACCGCCACCCAAGTTAGAGGACTCACCATCGACTTCTAAGGTCCAAGAAATCCCCTCCATTCAGGTATCAGGGTTTTTGCCGGTTGGTCGGGGGGTGGAAAATTTGGTTAAGAAATCGGCCACAGCTTGGCCCTTGATCGCTCGGCGTGGTTCGAACCAGATATCGTACTCTCCGAGTTCGATGGACCATTTAGTTAAACGCCCCAAAATGTTGGAGTTGTGTAGTATAGTGTGCAGAAGAGAGGATGTGAGGACGATGATAGTGTGACTTTGGAAATATGGCCGCATCTTGCGCGCTGCTACTACTAGACCCAAGGCGAGTTTTTCAAGATCCATATAGCTCATTTCGGCATCGGCTAATAACTTACTAGTATAGTAAACCAGGAGTTGAAGCTTGCTTGTTTCTTTGACTAAAACCGCGCTGACAACATGGGAAGAGACAAACAAATACATATATAAAGAATCACCTGGCGCTGGAGCAGTAAGTATTTCATGGGAGGTGAGATATGCTTTTAAAGCGGCGAAGGCGGCGTCACATTCACTATTCTAAGAAAATTTCTTCGTGCCTCGTAACAATCCAAAGAAAGGATGGCTTTTGTTTGAGGTCTTTGATATGAAACGGGACAAGGTCGTGAGGCGTCCGGTTAGGCATTTGACTTTCTTGATGCTCGATTGGGGCGCCATTTGCAAAAACGCCTGTAGTTGCGCGGGATTGGCCTCTATACCTTTCTTGCTGATCACATATCCTAAAAATTTGCCTGTTCGGACACCAAAAAAGCATTTTAGTGGATTCAACTTGAGGTTATACTAACGTAAGATAGTAAAGACGTCCTGTAGGGCTCTTAAATTTCGGTCGACGTCATTAGTTTTGACTATCATGTCATCGATGTAGGCTTCGAGTTCATGGCTTAATTGATTTTTGAAAATCTGGTTGACGAGACGCTGGTAGGTGGCACCCGCGTTCTTTAGTCTGAACGGCATGACAATATAACAATAAAGGCTCCGCTCGGTTTGGAAAGTGGTGTGCTCCTTGTCGCTCGGGAGAATCCGGATTTGGTTGTACCCGGAATACGCATCCATGAATGACATGTAATCGCAACCAGATGCATAATCTACCAATTGATCAATGCGTGGCAAGAGGTAAGCATATTTTGGGCATTCTTTGTTTAAATCGGTGAAGTCGACGCACACCCGTCAGTCGCCACTCTTATTTCTTACTAGTACCAGGTTGGCGATCCACACGGGGTATCAGACGCGGCGAATGTGGCCGAGCCCAAGTAGTTTGGCGACCTCCATAGCGATGGCTTCCTGCTTTTCGCTCGAAAACTATCAGCGCTTATTTCGTATTGGTCTGGCTTGTCTGTCGATGCTTAGCTCATGGCATATGATAGCCGGGTCAATTCGTGTATGGTCTTGAGCAGTTCACGCAAAAACATCTAAATTTACACAAAATAAAGCTACTAATAGAGTTTTTAAACCAATATCCAAAGTTTCCCCAAGGCGAAGGACACTCCCGTTCGTAAGGGTTTCGCTGATGATGTCTTCGGGCTCGACATCCCGTTCCTCACTATCACGGTGTCGTCCATGACGTCGGGCGAGGGGGTTTTGGTTGGTTGGTCGGCACCCCCTCGCCTGCTAATTGCTATCTGATGGGTTTGCTGGGATCCACGATCACCAAGTAACAAGTTTGTGCTGCTCGTTGGCTGCCGCGGCCGGCTAGGTGGGTGACCAATTCTGCGATGACTGGTGCCACTGGTGGGTCTACCGAAGTTGGAACATTTCTCTACAAGGCTTCCTCCAGGCCGCCCTGGTTGGGTGAGGGAGGTAGTGTTGACCCTACTACAGGATCGGTCAATTGGTTAGGGTTGGCCATGGTGATGCGTCTCTCGTTGGGTTCAATATCAATCCCGGATTGAGTTACTACCATTGGAAAAAAACTTGCTTTGATCTTTCCCACAGACGACGCCGAAAATGTTATGGGAAAAACCTAAAACACCAAACTGCCAAGATAGTAAAATTATTAATTCGAGAAGATTTCTGAACATGTTCCTTTACAATGTATTTTATCCCTTATATATACTACTCTTGGCCGTAGCTCCCTTATTAATTACAAATCTTTAATGGGCCGAGACCTGTATTAAGTTGATTGCCATAGATAATTATTTTGGTTTCTTTATATGTTCAAATTATACTTTTTTTATATATAAATATGTTGTTTTTATGTGAGGCGAGGATGCGATTTGTCTTATGATGGGTAATGTATCCTAAATGGTTAAATTTTGTGTATTAAGTTATATGTGCTTAATTTTAAGGCTTATAATGATATTTGTAGTTATACATTTATGGTTAAAATGAGTTAAAAGAATATTTAAAATACCTCGATTTCCTTGTTTTATGAATAATTATTGATAGTGTATTGACCATATGATAACTTGGTTAACTACTGTTTGACGATACCAACATATCTGGTGAATATTTTCAAGATGAATATTAAAACTTTAGGGAGAGACATAGATTATGTCAAGGGAATTCATTTTCATTTATATGGTTGAGTGAATTATGCAAGCCTTCGTGGAAATATTAAAGGAAAAAGCTAAGGTTGTTAATTTTAATTTTCATTAGAAGGATTACAAGATTAAAATTTAAAATTTGTACGCCACAAACCATGTTATGATTTTTTAGCATGGTAAAAACCTACATATTTTACCTATGTCATAGATGTCTTGGATGTATTAAGTATCATACGCGACAATAAGTAATCTCTTAAAAAATTTAAATTCTAGTTTCCATGGTTAGTGTAATCTAGAGACTAATCTTTCCAGTATAATCAATTTCAAGCTCGATTCCCATTTGGGTAAATTATCAACTGTCCTTTTGATTGTTGGTCGGTTATTATATATATATTGTTGCATTTTTTAGATTAAATATTTGCTTGTATTGCTTTACGGACATCCAAAAATTTCCCTTATGTAAACATAGTCTAACTTATTAGGTCGATACTAATGAGTTTGGATTTCATTGACACAAACCATGGTATATCTGGAGGGCTGTTCGGACATATCCAATACCATGCCACACCAAACCGTACAACTTAGTGGATTATGACTCAGCTAGTTCTTAGTCGCTTCAGCTCCTGGCCTAATGGGTTTTAAAACTTAACCTAAGCCCATGACTCGACCCGGAAGGCCCATGGATAATCACATTAGTATAAATACCCCAACTAATTTCATTAATGAGGGTAATCAGAATTTACTGCTAGTATAAACTACCCTTTCATCAGAAATAATATACACCAAGTTGGCGACCACAGTGGAAGAGGACGGTTCCTGAATTTTATATTCAAAACCCGTAAACAAAGTAGTTCTGATGGATCCGAATGCGCAGAATATTCCACCTCCGGAGTGGAAGTAACAAAATAAAATAATGAGTACACTGTTGAGAAGCGCGATCAGTTGAGGGCTGAGAATTAGGCATTGAGAGCGGTAAAACAAGAATAGAAAGGAGTTAAAAAAAATCTGGTGCGTCGGTGTTTAACCATACTGACAATCCTGGTGAGAATGAACAGTCCCTAAAGACTCATCTCAGCTCCAAGAAAATGCATTGATCTAAACATATGGAGAGCTCCACTTCAGAATCCTCAGCAGCTCCTCTAATGATGTAGAGCTTGAAGAGTCAGTCTGATCCAGCAGTGATGAAGGACGGTTAAAAAGGAAAATGAAGCTTACTAAAAAACATTCAAGAAAAAGAGATAGACATGACAGGTTCAGGAAGTATCAAGCGAAAATGAAAGGTTCAAGTCATCAACATATTGACCGCTTGTTGATTAATCTGTTTGCTTTTCAATCTGAACATGGTATTTTGTCTACTTCAAATGAGGATACTGTGTTTAGTTGTAGCCAAAACTGGAGACACTCGCCTTTATCTTAAAAAATAGTCTCCGGAGACCTTCCTAAAAGGTTTTATAGCTCTAAGATGGAAAAATATAATGGAAGAAAAGATCCAGACAACCATCTTGAGCAATTTAAAAACTTTATCATGAACTTCAACGTGACGACAGACTGTTGTGTAGAGTTTTCTCTCAAACTTTCAAGGAGAGTTCCCTCAAATGGTATAATAGTTTCCCTCATGGATCTATAATTTTTTTTTTACATATTTTGGGTTGCTTTCCGGAGAAAATTAGTTTGAAGGAAGGAGCTTAAAGGTAATGGGGATACCATCATCCACTGCGCTTATGAGCCAAATGAGTATCTAAAAGAATACATCAACAAGTTTGTGAATACAAATAATGGGTTAGTAGATTGCTTTGAACAAGTTGCGATTGCTTCCTTCAGGCAGGGTTTGAATACGGGAAACTAGGCTGATTCAGTGACCCGGAAAAGGCCAAGAGTTTTGGGGATTGTTAAATCAGGCGGGGAAACAAATCAATGTTGAGGAGATTAAAAAGTCCAGATTGCCTCGCCAGATTAGGTGCACGACTATAGCATCAACAGCTCAAGCTGCTAATCAGTCTGGTTACCAGATCGAAGGAAACTGGACATGGATCTGAACGAATAAGCCATAATCAGTTCAACGAGAACCAAAACTAACAGGTTAGAAATAAAAGGGGACCTTGGGTTCAACCTGAGTGGTTTGCTGAATTGGGAGAAAGCGTGGCTACAATATATGACAAAACTAAAAATGAAGTACACTTTAAAAAGCCAGCAGCGTTGCAATCTCCTAGAGAAAACCGGAGTACCCGCTTCTGTAAGTACCATAATGACATTGGGCATGATACCCATGATTACATAGCTTTAACCAAGAGGTGCAGAACCTCATTGAAAGGGGTAAGATGGGGGCCTATGTTAAAAAACAAGGGGGGAGCAGGCCGGATAATAAACAATCCAATGCCAACACTTCCCAAACTATCTTTCTTATTATATAATCTATATGTCTTTGCATGGTGCAATGACGATGTTACCGGAGTGCCTGCTATGTAATTTGTCATAACTGTCCGTACGAGCTGATGTTGGACCGGTTGTACAAAGAAGAAGGTCATTATCTAAATAAAAAACAGATGTAATTGCTTAAGAAGTTGATCACTTGACCAAAATGGGCCACATCAAAGAATCTTAGTACCCATTATGGACTGCCAATCCTGTTTTGGTCAAGAAAAAGAATGGCAAATGGCGCATGTGGATTGACTTCACCGATCTTAATAGGGCATGTCCCAAAGATCCTTATCCTGTTCCTTGGATAGATCATAGTGGACTCTACCTCAAGCAACAAGTTGTTATCCCTCATGGATGTGAAGTACAACCAAGTACAAGTAGATCCGAAGGATCAAGATTACACTACTTTTATTACAAACAGGGGTCTTCATTATTATATGGTGATGTCATTCGAGTGGAAAAAGGTTGGGGCCACCTATCAATGATTAGTTAATAAAGCATTTGCTAGTCAGATCGGTAGAAATATAGAGTTTTACATACATGACATGATGGTGAAGAGTCTTAAAGAAGATACGCATATATCCGATCTTCAAGAGACGTATTCCAATTTAGAGGTTGTCATTTAAAATTAAATCTTGAGAAATGTGTTTTTAGGGTCAGATCTAGAAAGTTCTTAGGTTATGTTATAAGTGAAAAAGAGATTCAACCTGATCTGGATCAGCTAAATTCTCTATTAGCTATAGACCCTCCTCGGAACACTAACGGGAGATTGGCTGCGTTAAACAGGCTTATTCCAAGATCATCAAAAAAGTATGCACTATTTTTCCAAGTGTTAAGGAATGCCAAAGACTTTAATTTCTCTCCAAAATGTGAACAACATTTCTTGAAATCATTTTTCCAGCTGTTAAGGAATGCTAAAGACTTTAATTGCTCTCCACAATGTGATCAAGCATTTCTTGAAATCAAGAAGCATTTGTCTTCACCCAAGACTCTCTTTAAACCTGTTCAGGGAGAAAGTCTCTCTATATATATTTAATTGTATAAGAATATGTAGTAAGTGATGTGCTAGTAAGAGAAGTTGATAGTTACCCCCGTCCGGTTTATCATATTAGCAAAAGTCTGTTCGATGCTGAAATAAGATATTTGAAGCTAGAAACGTTTGCCTTGGCATTGGTAATTTTGGCAAGAAAAATGAGACCATACTTTCAAGCTCATTCCATTGTCATCCGAACACCTTTTCTATTGAAGAATGTTCTCCAAAAGGCTGATGTATCAAACCGAATTACCAAGTAGTCGGTTGATCTGGGTGATTATGATATTAATTTTGCATCCCGAACAACGGTTAAAACCCAATCAGTGGCTGATTTCTTGGTAGAATTCTATGTTGATAGGTCCTCGAGACAAATGCAAAAAAATCAGTCTAAGCAAGAATGGGTATTCCGAACTGATGGCGGGTCTAGTACTATGGGGTGTGGGGCCGAAATTTGTTTAAATTATCCTTATGGTGATACTATGTACCAGGCTATATGTTCTGGTTTCAAAGCCTCTAATAATGAATCTGAATATGAAGCAGCTATAGCTAGTCTCAAGTTAGCCCTTATATGTGGGGAAAAAAGAGTATGATTAATGAGTGACTCCCAACTACTTATTCACCATGCTCAGGGGAAATCTGAGACTAAGAATGAACAATTGATAAAATATTTGCTCATGTTGAGAAAATTTGCTGCAAACTTCAAAAGTATCCAATATGAGCATATCCATAGATCCGAGAATATTGTGGTAAAATCTTTAGAAACCATAGCTTATTCTGAATCTTACCCTTGGATTCTGATGCTAGAGTGTCCATCAATACAAACAGGCCAAGAAAAAGGTAAAGAGAATGAAGAAAGTACGAGGATATTTTTCATTCAACACAAGAACTTGAGGTATGATATCTTTCAATTTATTTCCGATGGGATTTTGCCTCCGAATAAAATCCTATCTAAGAAAATTAAATACAGAACTCGTGGTTTCTTAGTATTGAAATAAGTTCTTTATAAGAAATTGTTTAACAGACCTCTCTTGCTTTGTTTAGGATTTGAAGAATCCCAAAATGTTTTATCCGAACTACATGATGAGGAGGGTTCTCCACACTATGGCTATAAGGCCTTAACCAGAAGAGTCTTATTAGTAGAGTACTATTGGCCAACCCTAATGGCAGACGCTAAAGATATGGTCAGAAGGTGTGATCCTTGTAAGAAATATGGGAACGCAATCCATGTACCAGCAGTTCCTATGGAGTCCATATCTGAACCAATACCTTTTGATAAATGGGGGTTGGATTTGGTTGGGCTTCCTCTCATGTCATCCGGTGGATATCCAAAAATCATAGTTGCAATTGATTATTTCTCTAAGTGGATATAGGCAGCTCCATTAGCTGGAACCACTTTTAAGGCAGTTATAAAATTCATTTATCCAATATATGTTGCAAATTTGGGGTTCCTTGGAATTTTACCACAGATATTGGGCCACAATTTGATAATAATGACATAAAAATGTTATGCACTTCCTGAGGAATTCAACACTGTTTTTCTTCTCAATTCCATCCTCAAGCGAATGGGCAAGTTGAAGTAGCTAACAGAACAATCTTATCAGGGCTAAAAAGGAATCTGGAAGGAACTGTATGAAAGTGGCCAAGTTATCTATAAGAAGTACTCTGGGCTTACCGAACTACTCATCGGATTGCTACATAGGAATCCCTTTTTGCTCTTGTTTATGGGATGAATGCAATCACACCCATAGAAGCTACTCTACCATATTTTCGAATCCAAGGCTATTCCGAACAAACCATGATATGGGAGTTAGGACCCAGTTGGACTTGATTGAGGAAATAAGAGTCAAGACACATTTGAGAACAACACACTATCAAGGTTTAATGAGGAGCCACTTTGCATCAAAAGTTAAAAGAAGAGATTTCCAGTTGGGAGACAAAGTCTTGAAGAAAGTCTTTTTGCATACTAAAGAAAAACATTTTGGAAAGTTGGCTCTGAACTAGGAAGGCCCTTATGTTATATGTGAAAAAGTCAAACCCGGGACATATAGGCTTCAAGACAAAGAGAGCAGAATATTAAAGCACCCGTGGAACATTGAACATCTCAGGTTATACTTAGAATAAAATAATTTTTAAATATTTACCTTTTTTGTACTTCAATGTAAATATTAAGGGGACATACTCTTTCCTACCATGGTGGCGCGGGGAGGTTCTAACAAGGTGTCCGAGTTTTTCAATAATATCTTATGCCTTTTTCAAAAGTCTGGTGCAAAATTTATAATCATAGTATGAGGTGATAAGATAAATTAGATATCCATTAAACACCCCAACTCTCAAATGAAATATCTTTGATTTGATCTTATTTCTTAAAAATCACATTTATTAAATACTTGTGATTAGAGTCGTTCAACACACATTTAACAAATGAGAAATTTTGAAAGCTACTTAATACATTGACTGAAAAAAGGAAATTGAATTCATACAAAAAGATGCAATATTAATACTTGATCGGAACACATCCGATCCACAATACAAAACAATTCATTGACCGTTAAAGGACTTTGAATTTTAAGACAGGAATTAAACAACAACACAACAAAATGCCTTGGCCATCGAAGGACTTTAGTTTTAAAAAAAACACACAACATAACATTACCTTAGGGCTTGTTCACTTCGGGTTTTTCATCACCATCATCTTTTTTAGGACTCTTGAGCTCAGCACTTGAGCTCTCATCCGTTCCTTCCTCGGAATATCCTCCTTTAGAATAACCATGTTTGTCACCAGCCGCCATTGTATGAAATGGGATGTCCTCATACGGTACATATTTCCACAAAGGACCAAGAGTCCTTTTTGGAAAAGTTTCGTGAAACAGCAAAACCATGTCAAATTTAACCCCATCATCTCTCTTCTCCAAAGAGTCCACCACTCCAAAACCATACTTCTCTATTCATGCAGATATCTCTTGGACTTGCTTACTTACTAAAGAAGCATTCTTATTTGTCTTCTCCTTAAGAAACTTCTCTATGTTGACTTTTTCTTTGGATAACGTTTTGACAATACTAGCACTAGCATCTAGGTGCTCCTTCAAAGTTTTGATCTCGTTAGAAAAAGAAGTTTCCAGCCCAGAATACTTGGTCTAAAGATCTTTTTGATCATTGTGTGACTTGCGCAGTTTGGTAGCTAAGTTCGTTTTTTCCTTCTTTAAGGATTCTATGCTTTGTTCAGCGGTAGATAGACTATTGGTCAAGCCCTGGTTTTCTGTGGTCAGGGAAGTTATGGTAGTTTTTTGCTCCCTTACTTGCCTTTCCAGGTCAACTATCAGACGAATATAACCTAAGACGGGATAACTCAAAGTGTTTTGTTCGCTTGATAGCACGTATGTTTCACCGTTGTGGGTTATAGTATTGACCGTATTGACATGAGGATAAGGCTACGCGAAGTCGTCTTTGACCAGATCACAAAAATATATGTTCAGAAATGCATCCATATTGACATCTCCCTCAGGAGTTGTCTGTTCTGTAGGAAGAAGTGTTAGAGAACGAAGGTTAGGTGGGATTTCTTCTTGCAGAGTAGGATCCATAGGAATAACAGAAGGGAGTTCGGAAGGACACAGGATTATCTCTGACCCCAAGCTAACTTTCTTTTTTTTGCAGTTTTTTCATAACTGATATCCTTGTGTCTCTTATAATCCTTCATTGTGATCTAAGATGGGTCATCCGATCTGTCGGATTCTTTGACTATAACCTCAACTGCCTCTAGCAAAGCAGCATTGATTCCCCATTGGTTTTCCGAACTTACCCTTTCTGTGACTTGTTGAGATGGGTCAACTTTGGTTTTCTTCTTTGTTTTGTTCTTAATCTTGTCCAGGATACTAGGGAATTTGTTCCGGTTAAGCAAGAAAGGTTTGCCATCCTTGGCCTCAATCCTCTTCAGAATAACATCATCAAGATGAGGAGTGGTCAGTTGCTCCCAAGTAAGGTCCCTACTCCCCAAAGTGTTCCAAAGGTGAGACCTCATGAAGTTTCCAAAAGTAAAGTAGTTGTGGAAACCGTTTCCCAATTTCTCTGATGCCTATTCGTTTAGCTTGATACATGTAGCATGGCCTGCTTCCAGGTCATCCAGAAACATTTTTTTCCAAAACTACAACAAAACACAATATTCAGTTTGGAATATTTGCATAACATTTAAGAAATCAATAAAAATACGATCAGGTATTCCTTGAACTCTTCCAACGGCTAGTTAGCTGGCTAGGGTTTGTGGTCGAATTTATCTTTTTTCCATTCTCCCATGCTTGGCTGATGAAAAGGAATTGAGTCCTCCATGGCTTCTTGGACTCCAATATATCATTTACCACCTTGAAATCATTGCCCATATTGTAGTGGTAAAAATGAATATGGTGATTTCTACACAGACTAGCCACAACAACAAATTTCTCCATAGGTAGAGGATCGTTTGGCAACCTAAACGTCAATATACCAGCCAAAAATGTATACCATGCATTTGGGCTCAATTGTCTTGGACAAAATTTTATCAGGTGGAAATACCTGACAATTTGTGGGTCCAAAGGGAACCGAAGACCCCAGTTGATTACTTTAGTATATACCACAAATTCATGGGATTTACAGTCCAATAGGGTCTCCGGAGTGACTGGGATTCTCACTTTAATGGATTCAGGGATCCCCCATTTGGTTCGGATCCGACCCAGTTCAGTAGTGTGAGTGTATACATAAGCAATGTTCTGAAGGGCTATCAAATACTTCACACTCACCTTTTGAAAGTTTGGCCCTAATTTTCCTTCCGGACACTCCAGAATTGACTCAGTGTTGGGCATACCTACTTTCAATTTGTCCTTCTGATCTGCTGCAGTGTCTCATGTCTGTCCGGACGCCTCGAAGGGAGTGCCTTCCATGCGATCTTCTATAGTCTCCTTCATCATGTTTGACTGTTGTTCGGACGGTTTAGTATCTGCTAGAGGCTTTGTTATCTCCCAACTAGCAGGTTTCAAGGAAAAAGGAGTATTTTTTGCTTTAGCTAGACGAGTTACCCTGCGAGGGGTGGTTTTCTCAGTATTTGAGCCCATGGCGAGAAAGGTTGAAGGTTTCCTAACACTAGAAACTGTCTTCTCTTTAGGAAGATGGTCTTGGGACTCTTGAACTGAAGTCCCTGATTGTAAGAGAGATAGGGTTTGGACAAAAGGTGTTTTTTTAACCTTTGATGTTTTTGATGATGATGAGCTATGGTCAATATTTGTTTTTCGTCGACGGATTTCTCCACCGGGAGAGACAGGGAGTCCAACTGCAACTCTTGCGTCTCCTCTTGCTCTTTCTAAATAAGATAAATTTAGCCAACCTCCTTTCACAAATGTGTTTTTGGCTGTGAACATAAACTTACCAAGGAACAATTTAAAGAAGATTATCAAGCTTTCTCTCTCTAGAAATGTTTGTGTTCTCAGATACAATGAAACAATGAAACTAATTTAAATAGAGATGAAGATATAGAAGTTTACCCAGTGGAAGATAAATCGATCAGACTAATGATCAAGGGCTAGAAAGTACGGGGGTTACACCATAAGTTACTTTTTATCCCATTAGGTACAAGAACCTAGGAGAAACAAAACGGCTGAGAAGTCAAACCAAAACTAAACACGTGTCCCGCTTCAAGAAATGGCAGATCAAAACGATCACCTTGAATGCTTACTGACTATTAGATTTTTCGAATTAGCTCTTCCAGAGATTTTTTGTAAGAATTAAAGGGGCTACTGATGAGTTCGAATTTCATCGACACAAACCATGGTATATATCCGGAGGGCTGTTCGGACATATCCAATGATATGCCCCACCGAACAGTACAACTTAGTGGGTTACGACTCAGCTAGTTGCTAGTCGCTTCACTTCCTAGTCTAATGGGTTTTTAAACTTAACTTATGCCCCTGACTCGACCCAGAAGGCCCATGGATCATCACATTAGTATAAATATCCCAACTACTTTCATTAATGATGGTTATCAAAATTTACTACTAGCAGACACCTTAATTATCTCTCTACATTTATCTTTAACATTAAATTCCCAAAACTCTTTCCAAAATTATCCTTTCATCAGAAATAATCCACACCAGATACTATTTACTTGATAGGTTTATTAAATTTTGATGTTTATCTAGTGTAGGGTCCTTAAAGATAAAAAATATTTGGGAAATAGTAGCTTGAACTACGATAAATTTATCCGTGTGTAAAAAATACACTATCATTCTTGATTTTAAAGACTTAAATTAGATGACTATTCTAAAAAACCACGAAAAACATAATAAATAATACATACACAATTTTATGAGATAAAATGATCAAAACAAAGAAATTAATAATAATAATTTCTTAAGTATGAAATATGGATCTCCCACAACTTGATCATAATAAAAAATATTTAATTTAAACTAATTCTAAAGACTTATTATGGAAATAGATTGACAATTGTCATTAAACTTCATTTTGGTTTAATCAATGACTTTAAAAAAAAAACCGTTATAGTGATATATGAGAAAATACTAATCCAATATGTGATTATAAATTATAATAAAAATATTTTAGTTATTGTCAATGATTTTTATATTTTATAGTCGACTCGAGCCAGAGTAGGTAACAACCATCTAAAATTAACATGGATGAGATTAAGGCACTAACGATTGCTTTTCACCATGATTCTTCCTGAGAGAATATATCAATGGGTCCCTTATCCGTTTCAAGTCTTTTCACAATGAAAACTAAGCACAAGTAAATTTTAATGAAACAACACAATGTTGTTGAGAGTGAGAATTCATACCATTTGTTGTTTTTCAAAATTTCTCTAAAAATATTCAGGACGATCTGAGTAACATATTGAGTCTTAATACGTTTTGTTTAAATTAACCGAGTTTGTCTCTTCAGTTAATAATTGATCATCAAATCACCAAATTTTCTTTAACATATTTGGTTTAATGTTGTACGTTATCATGTATGATAAAAATACTCGTGTAATTTTAAAAGACTATTTATTATATTTTTCCCTTGTTTAGATCATTAAACATGTAAGTATTTTAAAGATATGATAAGAGGTAGTCGTTTTCGAAATTCAAAAGCATCCACGGATATAAGTTGTACTCATACAATAAAATGATGAATTAACTCGATACATGTTGATGTATATACATCCAATTTTTATATAACAATATGAGGGGAAAAAATAATTCTAAATTGGGCGTGACTAACACTCTCATCCGAATTATTATAGGTCTTTTCTGCTAATTTCATAAAATGTTGCTAGAGGTCTCACAGAATCAAGATCATTGTATCCTTTAAAAAATATATAAAAGACAAATTATTAGAGCTCTCACAATTCTCTCCTCCTTCTCGCCTCAGATCCTAAAATCTCATAAAAAATACATTTTCATGCTTTATTTTTTTTGGAGAAAGAGAATACATGTCTACGTTAAGGTATCGGTTTATGTTATTTTAATATAATTTTGTTGGTTTTTTAATCTTTAAGTCTGAAATTATTTGATTTCAATTTTTTTTAAATAATTTTTTTTCTTTCCATTTTATATGTTGTTTGTTGAGTGTTTTTAATTGTTAAGTGTAGTTAGGTTGTTGATCTATATTTTTGTGGTTATATTGATTGATTGAGGAATCTTAGAATTTTTTTCTTTGTGTTCGAGCCTAGATTTTCATGCTTTTGCATTGGCCATAAGTGTATTCATTGCGTAAGTTTCACTAACACAATGGATGTGGCTCGTGAAATTTAATACGAACATGATGAGCATCATTCACATGGGTATGTATGCATAAACATGAATGACATGTTCTACGCGAACCTGTGTAACTTTGGCATGTTTTTAACATATTTTGTTTGGATTTCGATGTGTTCCCCTTTATATTGTTTGGTTTGTTTTGATATTTTTATATATGTTTTAATAATTATTTTCACAAAATATTAAATTATATGTGTTTATGATTGTAATTGTGAAATAAGTAGGAATGGGTTTCATTCGATAAAGAAAAAAACCGAAACTTTTTTGTAGCTTTATAAAATATTTCCAACAAAGAAATACTAAAAGCATAGTTACGACTTGGTTGGTTAAAGCTCAATTGATGGGATGCAACGATTGTATCCGGTGTGGATGATTTATAATCGGATGGTATTTTGGATAGGTTATTAGTAGAGTATTAAATTACCAAGTAGAAGGTAGAGAGATAAAAGAGGTGTGTACTTGCATTTATTATTCCATGAAAAAGTCCAACCCCTCTTAATGATGTTTGTTGCAATATTTATAGTTGTTTTTTCTTCGACCCATGAGACTTGTAGGTCAAACCCTATAATTGGGTCATAGTTGTGAGCCCCCGAGGCCTAATAGACAAACTACTAGGCAACCAGTTGACTCATGGTACCACTCCAACTATTGTTCTTCTATTAATGTTTTATTTGGATTCTCTGAAAATCCCTTCGGATATTATTACGATTAGTAGAGATATGGTTCCATCAATATCTGAACTGATTATATAGCCCCCTTAGCTATTTTAAAAGCTTTGAAAAAGCTAATTACTTTAAATAATGTTCGAACTGATCACCTAGGTTCGGTGTGAATTCGAAGGGTCTACCAATCAACTCAAATGTCGCTACTTTATTATCGATTTTTTGCTACACGTGTCAGCTTTCAGTTGGACCTACAACCCGTTTTTTCTAGGGATTTACAGCTAATGTTCCAAAATTATAGGGGGTCACAATTAATAGAGTTTAATTATTACCTAGTCGATTCATTTCTCCTAGGCGAAACACTCAAGTGGACCTTTTAATATATAACTATGTTTTTTTACTGTTATTATTTCTAGAGCAAGAAATGTTTTCAAATCTTAAATCAAGAGAGAGAAAACTTCACCGTCTTCAATATTTTCCAAGGTTTTATGTTCACAACAATAACTGCTTCAATCAAAAGAGACTGGCTTAAATTATCTGAGTTAGACAAAGAGAAAAGAGAGGCCAGAATCACAGTCGGACTGCCAGCCTGTCCTAGTGGATTGATCACTAAAGAAGTATTGGAACCAGACAGAAGTTCATCTTTTTGCAGACCAACAACATTTCTCAAGAAATATTTCTCTATTTCATCTTTAATAAATCTCAAACAATCAGAGTAACCATAATCAACAGTTTATCGATTAAAACTACTAGAGACACCAGTTCACCAATAAAAAAACTAAAAACACCGGTTCTCCAATCAAAATAACGAGAAACACCTTTTGTTTAGAGCTAAAACCTCTACCAACCGCAAAACTCCATCCCCTTTTATTTCTATGGGTTCAGATATAAGAGATAGCCCACCTTGAAGGGTTACTAGGCTATCTAAAGCCAAAAATGCAAATCCACCTGTCAAAGAGACAAAGAAGCCCAGTGAAGGTCCTTCAATGGTAAAGTCTAAAAAACTTCCAATTTTGGATCCACACCCATCGACTTCTCCCGTCAGATCTTCTCATATTGAGAGGGAAGATATTAAGCATACATCGGCATATCAAGTGCCAAAAATAATGAAAGAGGTGATGGCAGAAAGTGCGCTAGGCACCCTTATAGAGACCTCCGAACAAACTAGAAACACTTGTACAATTCGGAAAATAAAAAAAACAGTGGATAAAACTAACACCAAACAACTTCCAGAGTGCGTGGTTGGGTGAGTTGGGCCCAACTTCTCTAAGGTTAGTGTTAAGTACGTGCTAATAATTCAACGAATTTCTTATGTGTAATTCCATACCGCTGAGTTGGATATGATAAGGAAAAAATAGGGCTTTCCAGAGTCTATCAAGGTGAGAATTTCCATCCTTGATGAGACTCTAATGGATAGTAAAATTGAGGCGCTAGTAGTATACACCAAAGTGCTCAACTGATGCCTTCAGAGATAGTTAGATACTTTCATTTAATAAAGCTATGTGCAAGTCAGTTAAGCCGCAACGCTTGGTATGCCATATTAGCCAACATCATTACTTCAAGGCTTTCTAAAATCCCAATTCCTATGGAGCAGTTTGCAGTTGTGGTCGGATTATGTAGAAGGTGGTTAATGACCTGCTAGAAGCTGACAAGGCTTGGAGGAGTCGATTTATTTATATGAGGGGCGCTTGGGAGAGTGGTAGAAAAATCAGAAACAAGGAAAATCCAAGCATGTTAACCAGATACTTGAAAAGCTCAATTAAACATTTAATGATTCTTTTTATTGTACATTACTATCGAGCTCTTACTTCAGATAATTTTAGAATTAACTCGTAATTCAGATTTATTTTTTAGTGTTTTCCAAAATGTTTTTAGAACATTTGGAAGAGGGTCGGACCAGATCTACTAAACTAAATCAATGCCCTATGTAAAATTGGGAAATTGGTTCCATACCTGCTTCACTGCAGCTAACATGGTGATGACTCATTTATGGAGAACAATATCAACTCGGAAGAATTGACCAACTCTCCTGAAGCTACTAAAACCATCAAGCATACTGAAGAAAAAAATAGTAAGCTCTTCTTACCAGCTATGGATGAGGCTCCTAGTCACCTGGACAAAAATGAAGAAGAAAAATAAGAAAAACAGAGACTCGTCTTAGGAACTTCCGGATGCGGGTAGTTTCGAATTATCAAGAGAGATTAATACTGCCCTATTGGAGGCTATGGCAATAATAATTGGTGAGGCAGAAAGACCTCCAACATCGTCCCCAACAATCAAGTAGAAAAAGGGGTCAAGAGACATCAGGCATGTAGTGTTGACAGGCAGGCAAGAAAAAGAAAGTAGTTATTGGTTCGGAGATCATACTCTGAACCGAGATCATTCCTGCTGAAAATCCTACTGAAGTTCCTACTGAAGAAGAGGTTTGTGCTAATCTTCCTCTCTAGTGTTCCCTACTGATGACCAACCTCTTGGCTGAAGTCTAGGTTAACTTAGATGATATAGGGAACTTATACTTTAGCGACTTCGACAAAGAGGATATTGACTGAACCTTTCCTGAATCATCCAGCATAGCCAATGCAATGATTCGTGACGGTGAATATTTTGAAGTGTCTAACGAGCACGAAACCTACGACTATGCAGTCTTAGGTTATATAAGGACAATAGTCGATATAGAAAGACAAGTAAGAGCCCATACAAACGATATCACTTCCCACCAAACTGATAATCAAAGCTTAAAGGTCTCCCTTGCATATGAACAATGATGAGTCCGAATTCGAAGTGCTCCCCGGAAGGGCAGCCCAATGTAAATCTCTCAGTAAACCGGACAGGATATTTAAACCGGACAGGTGACTTCGAACACTGTGAGCCTAAAGCTATTCGAACTATGACAAAAGTACTAAAAAACCTAAACACTTCTTGACTAAGCTACCTGTCCTCCTGCTTAGAACTCATGGGTCTTTAAACATGACCCGGGTCCATTAAACTTGACCCGAAAGCCCATAAGGGCCCAAATTTCATACTATAAATACCCAACCACCAGCATTAACTATGGGTAAGAAAAATTAACTGCTGCCAAGCTGCTTAATTCTCTCTCCACATTTAAAGCACTTTGAAACACCCTTAAACACCCTCACATCACCGTGAAACACCCTCACACCGCCTTAAAACTCCGCTTGAAATTACCAGCCTACCCTCAGGCTACTTTTATCCTCACCAAATTGGCGATCACAGTGGGAGGCGACGGTGCCTGAATCAAGTATTCGAAACCAAGTAAAGAAATTCTGTCCGAATGAATCCGGATAATCCAGAGCTTCCACCAGCTTTGCTCGAAGTGGTGGAAGAGAACGATGAGTATACTGTCCAAGAGCGCGACAGGTTAAAACTTGAGATAGAAGCTCTGAGGGCTGAAAAAGCCAAGATGGGCGTGAAAGAGAAATACAAAGCATCAGCTGCTCACCACACCGATAACCGAAGAGAGCATGAGATTTCCAAAACTCATGTGAGCACTAAGAAGACGCATGCCAGCTCTAAAATATCTCACCGGTCCAAGCCTGTGGAGAGTTCTGACTCGAGTTCAGATTCTTCGGACAGCTCTTCGGACAGTGAGGGAAATGAAAAGTCCTTGTCCTCTAGCAGTGATGAGGGACGAACCAAGAAGAAACAAAAGCAAGTTAAAAAGTATTCCAGAAAAAGAGATCACCATGGAAGAATGAAGAGGCACATTGGAAAAGGGTCATCTCACACCCGGAGGCATGTAGACCGGATGCTGATGGATCCTTTTGCTTTCCATGATGAGCCAGGTATCTTTGCAACTCCTAATGAGGATACCGTGTTCAGTCGTGGAAGGAATTGGAGGCAGTCTCCACTGTCTTCTAAAATCCTGTCCGGAAACCTCCCCAAGAGGTTTGACAGTACTAAGATGGAGAAGTATGATGGCAGTACTGATCCGGACAATCATCTGGAGCAATTCAAGAACTTCATGATGAACTTTGATGATGATGATAAATTACTCTGTAGGGCATTCTCCCAATCTTTTACGGGGAGTGCTCTGAAATGGTACAACAGCCTGCCTCAGGGTTGTATTAAAGACTTTGATACTTTTTGGGTGGCCTTTCGAAGGCAGTTTGTGGGGAGTAAGGAGCTGAAGGGAAATGGAGACACAATAATCCATTGTGCCCAAGAGCCAAATGATTCGTTAAAGGAGTACATAAGTCGTTTTGTAAACACAAAGAATGGGTTGGCTGATTGCTTCGAACAGGTGGCAATAGCATCCCTAAGACAAGGTTTGAACCCAGGCAACCTGGCTGATTCGGTGACCAGGAAGAAAGCCATGACCTGGGGAGGATTGCTGAATCAAGTTGGCAAGCAAATAAATGTTGATGAAACAAAAAAGACCAGGGTGCACAGACAGGTGAGATCCACCCCGGTTGCACCAACTCCAAATCAACACCAATCCGGGAATAAAGCAAGAGAAACCGGACAGGGGCATGGTAGGGGAAAAGCTCAGTCCCAGCCAGCTGCTCCTGCTCAAAGTCAGCAATCCAGAAACAAAAGAGGGCCATGGGTCCAACCAGAGTGGTTCGCAGAACTTAAAGAAAGCGTGGCCACCATTTTTGATAAAACAAAAGATGAGGTACACTACCGGAGACCGGCAACCTTGGAGTCTCCCAGAGAGCATCGTAATAACTCTTTTTGCCAATACCACAATGATATTGGCCATACCACTGATGATTGTATAGCGTTGAAACAAGAGGTGCGATATTTGATTGAAAGGGGGAAGTTGGGTGCATACGTTAAAAGAAAAGGAGGCAACAGGCCTGACAACATTCACCGGGCTGGTCCGGTTAATGCTGCCCCGGAGGGGGCTATGGTAATAGTTGAAAGGTTTGATGTGGAATCTGAATACTTGGATCCTGATCCAATAAGAAACAGAGTGGGTGATATAGAGGAGCGTTCCAGATCGGTCTCCGGGCTCATTAAATTCTTTGAGTCACTGACAATTTTCGGAGGGGACACTGTAACGACTCCTACCACTTCGTCAAGAAAAAGGCATGTTCATAATTTGGCTTCCCAGCTAGAAGGGGGCATGACCTCTTATCAATCATCGACTTCATTCCCATTCATTGTCTTTGATGGGGATGATTTAAGAGACATTGCTGGCCCTCATGAGGATGCTGTTGTTATAGGAGCATCAGTAGGGGGCAATGAGATAAGGCGAATTCTGGTAGATACTGGAAGTTCTGCCAATATCCTTTTTCTAGACACTTACAAGAAAATGAAAAATCCAGCTGTAATTCAAAATTCAGACAAGTCAATCGTGGGCTTCACGGGCAGCTCAGCCGATGTGATCGGGGAGTTTGAAGAAGAAGTGTTGTTGGGCAGGGGCCCTTTCAAGAAAACGGTAAGAATACTCTTCATTGTGGTGGATTGTCCCACCTGTTATAATGCTATTCTAGGGAGGTCCTGGCTCTCTAGGATGCATGCAGTGGCTTCGACAGTCCATCAGTGTCTAAAGTATGCTGTTCAGGGACAGGTTGGGGCTACTTATCAAAGGTTGATGTCATTGTACAAGAGGTTGACAGACTCACAAAGATGGGGCACATTAAAGAATCTCAGTACCTTTTGTGGACTGCCAATCCTGTCTTGGTGAAAACGAAGAATGGTAAATGGCGTATGTGCATTGACTTCACAGACCTCAATCGAGCTTGCCCAAAAGACTTGTATCCGGTTCCCCGGATAGATCAGTTAGTAGACTCTACTTCTGGGAACAAGCTACTCTCCTTCATGGATGCCTTCTCCGGGTACAATCAGATCCAGGTGGATCCAAAAGATCAAGAGCATACCACTTTTGTCACTGATAGAGGTTTACACTGCTACAAGGTGATGCCCTTTGGCTTGAAAAATGCTGGGGCTACTTATCAAAGGTTAGTCAATAAGGCATTTGCTGATCAAATTGGAAGAAATATGGAGGTTTACATTGACGATATGATGGTGAAAAGCGTGGATGAGCAGTTGCACTTGTCCGACCTCCAAGAGACTTTTGCCAACTTGGCCAAAGTAAATTTAAAATTAAACCCTGAAAAGTGTGTGTTCGGAGTGCAGTCCGGGAAGTTCTTAGGGTATATCATAAGTGAGCATGGAATACAGCCCGACCCGGACCAACTCGATGCTTTGTTCCAAATGGAGCCTCCTCGAAACATTAAAGAAGTACAGCGATTAACAGGGAGATTGGCTGCCTTGAACAGATTCATCTCCAGGTCTTCGGACAGATGTGCTCCATTCTTTCAAACCTTGAAGGGTGCAAAGGGGTTTGAATGGACACCACAATATGATGAGGCATTCAATGAAATCAAGAAGCATTTGTCCTCTCCCAAGACCTTGTTTAAACCAGTCGATGGGGAGACTCTTTTTGTATATCTGGCTGTTTCAAGTTGTGCCATCAGTGCTGTGTTAGTAAGGGAGGTTGATGGGTATCCTCACCCAGTGTACTACATCAGCAAAAGCTTGATTGATGCTGAAAGGCGTTACTTGAAACTCGAAAAACTAGCATTGGCCTTGGTGATAGCTGCAAGAAAAATGAGGCCCTACTTCCAGGCACATCCTATCGTTGTCCGGACTTCTTTCCCTTTAAAGAATGTCCTTCAAAAAGCAGACATTTCGAGCAGAATGACAAAGTGGTCAGTAGAATTGGGGGACTTCGACATAGACTTTGCTCCCCGAACAGCAGTAAAAGCTCAAGCTGTGGCTGACTTTCTAGTTGAGTTCCATTCTGATAGGGATTCAGAACAACCTGCTGATTCAAAAGACAAAAAAGTGTGGATTGTCCGAACAGACGGAGGATCCAGTACCATGGGATCTGGGGCAGGAATATGTCTCACTTCCCCCTACGGGGACAACATGTTCCAAGCTATTTGTTTTGCTTTCAGGGCATCCAATAATGAGTCCGAATACGAGGCAGCCATAGCTGGGTTGAAATTGGCCTACATTTGTGGAGCTAAAAGAGTCAAGCTACTAAGTGACTCCCAGTTGCTAGTCCACCACGCCTTGGGCCTATCAGAAGCTAGAAAGGAACAGTTGATCAAGTATTTACTCCTCCTCAAAAATGAAGCGTTGAAATTTAAAGCTGTTGTCTATGAGCACATCCCCCGGGCAGAGAATGAGCTAGCAGACTCACTGGCAACGATAGCATATACGGAGTCCTACCCATGGATCCATGTGCTCGAAAGCCCTTCTATTCAACTCGATAAAGGTGAAAAAGAGGAAGTCTTTGAAATACAAGTAAATCAGCCTCAAGATTGGAGGTCTCCTCTTGTGCAATATCTGTCCGGTGGTATCGTGCCCTTGAATAAATCACAAGCCAGAACATTGAAGCACAGGGCTCGTGGTTTCCTTATGTTAAGAGAAGTATTATACAAAACATCCTATAGCAAACCTCTCCTACGTTGTTTAGGGGATCATGAGTCACAAATAGTTCTCTCCGAATCGCATGATGGTGAGGGATCAGCCCATTGTGGATTTAGAGCTTTAACAAGAAGGGTGCTACTCTCCGGATACTATTGGCCATCAATTATGAAAGATGCTAAGGAACTGGTACAAAGGTGTGACCCATGCCAGAGGTACAACAATGAAATTCATGTACCAGCCCATCCCTTTTGCTCGATGGGGATTGGACTTAGTTGGGCCTCTCCCTGTGGCGTCCGGAGGGCGTAAAACTATAATTGTGGCCATTGACTACTTCTCAAAGTGGGTAGAAGCAGCTCCCTTGGCAGGAACAACCTCGAAAGCTGTCATAAAATTCATTCTATCCAACATATGTTGCAGATTTGTTGTCCCCCAGAAAATAACAACAGACAATGGGCCACAGTTTGATAATAAAGAGATGGAGAGCTTCTGTGCCTCAAGAGGTATTCAGCACTGCTTTTCTTCACCTTTCCACCCTCAAGCCAATGGGCAAGTTGAAGTGGCTAATAGAACGATACTGTCCGGTTTAAAGAAGAATTTAGAAGGAGCTGCTGGGAAGTGGCCTAGTTATTTACAAGAAGTCTTATGGGCCTACCGAACAACACCTGGGGCTGCAACACAAGAATCCCCTTTTGCCTTGGTCTATGGAATGGATGCAGTAGCTCCCATAGAGAAGACACTCCCCTCCTTTCGTGTTCATAACTTCTCCGGACAGGCTAATGAGATGACAATTAGAAATCAGCTTGATTTGATCGAAGAAAGACGGGTAAAAGCTCATCTTAGAATGGCACACTATCAGGGCTTGATGAGAAGCAGGTTTGCTTCTAAAGTTAAAAGAAGGGATTTTCAACCAGGAGATAAAGTATTGAGAAACGTTTTCTTGCATACTAAGGAAAAGCTCTTCGGAAAGCTGGCCCCAACTTGGGAGGGTCCATATACTGTGGTTGAAAGAATCAAGCCTGGGACATACTGGTTGGAAGACAAAGATGGCAGGGTTTTAACTCACCCTTGGAATATTGAACACCTACGAATGTACTTGGAATAAAACTTGTGTAAATATTTACTTGTTTAAACATCCATGTAAATATTTGGGGGCATACCTTCCCCTCTTCGGTGGCACGAAGAGCTTTCAATAAACTTGATGCCTTCTTCAAAATTCTCTAAGTATTTTCAAAACTATGTCTCTTATCATACTACCCGGGTTAGAAGGTCTAAGGGCTATTTAAATTCTAGCCGGAGAGTCTTAATGCTCTCACAATACAATAAAACTACTTAAACTCCAGCTATTTAAACAAATGATGAAAGAAGAGGATGGTTGAGCAAAATAAGATATTCATTCAACAATTTAAAACTGCCTTGGCCTTCCAAGGACGTTTAAGCAAGTTTGGGCACAGTACAAAAATCTGTCCGAATAATACGGACACCATCACAAAAAGTGCCTTGGCCTTCCAAGGACTTTAGTTCAAACAAAAGATAAACAAAACAAATTATAAATTAAGGTTGAGCCTTTGAAGATGGCTCACCCTCATCTGTTTTCTTGCCCTTGATGTCGCTCTTCTCCTCGACTATCTTCTTACCCTTGGGATCAATCTCTTCCTCACCTGGACTCTCTCCGGTTTCTTATTCATCACCAGACGAGGACTTACCGGAGTACCTCTCATCGTCAAACATGGTACAGTATGGGAGATCATCGTCATCCACATAGCACCATAAGTCCCCTAGTCTCCTCTTCGGGAATTTTTCGTGAAACAGGAGGACCATATCAGACTTCACTTTTTCAATCATTAATTCTTCACTCCGTATCATCTCCCTGGCATAAGCATTAATCTTGGCTTTGATTGTGGCCTCTTGATCCCTCACCAAAGCAGCTTTCTCTTCAACAGCCTGAGTCACTGCATTCTCTAAAGCAAGTTTGTCAGTGGTCAGGTTGGTGACAAGCTTCTCCTTTGCTGCAGTTTCTCCTCTTGAGGCTGTCAGGTCCTTCTCTAATTCGGACAGCTTAGCCCGGAGATCTTTTACGGTCTCTTCTAAAGAAGCAGCTTTTGTATTACTTTCATCTTGATTATTCTTTAGCTGATCATTTGCCTCCTTGAGCAAATCAACCTTATTGGCAGCAACTCGGAGGTCTTCGGACAGTTTTTCCTTCTCCGATTTGAGCTCTTTGATGGTGTCCGCCTGACTCCGGACTTGCCTTTCCAGGGTAAGCATTGGTTGCACGTTGCTAAGGATAGAATGGGCTATAACATCCCTCTCACTGGAGACCATAAAAGTTTTACCGTTGAAATTAACTGTGTTAGAGCTGCTTGGAGGGACATAGGGCCCTGCAAACTCGTCTCTGGACAGCCCAAGAAAATATTCACCAAGTCCACCCAGACCGGTGATGTCCATTTCATCTAAGTTGAGCTCCCCCCTCTCAACTTCATCTGTAGTAAACTCCCTTTGAATCTCTCCGTGCAAGTCCCTTGGGATCTCTTCAGCCAAGGTTGGGTCAGTAGGAAAAGAGGGCTCCGGGTCCCGGAGAGCAACTTCATCTCCTTGGGAAGACTTCTTCTTCTTGGCCTCCCTGTCAGCGCTCTCACTTGTTTGCTTGCGAGTCCTCTTAGAGGCCCTTGTAGGCTTAGGGAGGTTCACTTCCTGCTTCTCGCTCTCCTGTTCCACCACCTGTAGAAGGGCTGCATCAATCTGAGTCTGTGCCAGTCCTTCTGTATCTGTTGGGGCCTCCTTCTCATCGTCACCTGCTGCCCTCTTGCCTTTCTTCTTCTTGCCCTTCATTTTACTTGGGGCTTTGGCCCGGGCAGGAAGGAAGAGAGTCCCATCCAGTTCGTGAGACCTTCTCAGCACGATGTCTTCATCAGGTTGGGTGGAGAACTCCTCCCAAGTTAGGTCTCTTCGACCTGTGGTGTTCCACAGGTGAGACCTTGCTAAGTTCCCAGCAGTGAAGGCTTTATGGAACCGGTTCTCCCAGTTCTCTGCAGCCCAAGCGTTAATTTTGCCACAGGTAGTCTGTCCGGTCTTTAGGTAGTCCCCGAACTCCTTTGGCAGCTCTGTTAAAACGAAAAGAAACTAATTAGCATAAACTTAAAGAAAAGAGAGATTTGAACAGAAGCTTAAAGTAAAAACTTACGATCACTCCTCCATTTGCTTCGAAGAAGGCTAGGATTCTCCTTGGCCTTGATTTTCTTGCCATTCTCCCATGAGCCACTGACAAATAAGAATTGGCTCCTCCATTTGCTCTCCGACTCCAAGAGATCATCGACAGCTTTTAGATCGTTCCCCATGTTGAAATGGTAGAAGGGGAACTGATGGTGTTTGCACAAGTTGGCCACAGCTGCAAACTCTTCCATAGGAAGAGGGATTCCAGATAACCTAGACGCCATAATACATGACATCAAGGTGAACCAGCCATTAGGGCTTAACTGTGATGGGCAGAGTTTGACTAGATGAAAATAGCGCACTATCTCCGGGTCCAGTGGGAACCTGAATCCCCAGTTGAATAGCTCCGTGAAGAAGACTATCTCATTCCTTTTGCAATCCATCGGGGTCTCTGGATCGATGGGAATCCTTATTTTTACGTTCTCAGGGATTCCCCACTTTGTGCGCAATCTGCCCAGATCTGAAGTATGGATGAACGCGTACTTAGGTTTCAACAAAGCCAAAAGATACTTGAACTCCACCTTATGAAAGCATGGCCCCACTCTCCCTTCAAGGCTCTCCGGCAGGTCCGGACGCCTTAGATACAAGTCCTCTTTTCCCTTCTTGGCAACAACGATAGCAGTTTCAGCCTGTCAGGAGGACTCGGACTCAAATCTAACCTCCTCAGTGGAGTCCTCCATCCTCTCCTCCATAATCGTTGGGGGAGCTTCAGTAGAAATAGTCCGGGGAGGATTGAGGCCTGGCAGAGCTGATCCTCCGGACTGTTGGCTGTCCGAATTTACTTGACTTCTTACCTCAATTTGAGTTTCTGAGGTAGAAGATTCCTTGGGGGGTAGCGGGCTGCTGGTTTCTATTCCTGACGGTCTCTCCCGGGGAGCCCTTATAGTTGCCCCAGACCCTGATTCACTATTTTTTGCCCCCGATTTCGAGGGTGTGTTTTTAGAAGGAAGTCCTTTAACCAACCTACTTGGTCTTTTCATGATTAATTTGTCTGGGGAGTGGTCAGAATCAGACCCCATAGCAATAAAAGAGGATTTTTTTCCTAACACTTGTGGCAGTGACCCCCGGTTCAACAATAGGGATCGACTCTTGAACTGAAGAGCCAAATACTATGGGGGAGAGTGTTGATTGAAAGAGTTTTTTAGGTTTTGTACCTTTAGAAGAAGATGAACCTCTGTCAGATTCTTCGATTGAAGGGGCTGGTTTCTCAACAGGCGACGCTGGAAGCCCTGCTGCAAGTCTTTTTTCCTTCTCAACTCTTTGAGCTTTCTCCAATTCTGAGAGGTTAAGCCAGCCGCCCTTGATCAGCTGTTCTTGTTGTGAACATAAAACAGCTAAGGAAATTTTGAAGTTTTAGAGAGATAAAACTTTGGGTAAAATGGCAGAGTAAAGTTTGAAAGAGATAATGAGACAGTGAAAAGTGAATAGAATTTATAGTAAATGTGAAAAAAGGAGTTGATTCCTAGGAGAATCCGAAAAGTTGGGCAATGATTAAAAGACGGCGCTGATGTCATTAATGACATTTAAAAGAGGTAACTTGTTCGAGAAAGCGGTGCGAATTTCAAGGTGAAAAAACGGCTAAAGTGACCAACCAGAGAGTGACACGTGTCCCATTAACTCTGACAAGAACCGTTTGGAATTCGTAACGTTTGGTCTGTCCGGGTCTGTCCTCAACTCTCTTCGAATTGAAAAACCACTTCCTAAATCGGACTGTTTTTCAGTTCTTTGACAATGACACTTGTTCAAATACCTAAAAAAGGGGCTCCTGATGAGTCCGAATTCGAAGTGCTCCCCGGAAGGGCAGCCCAATATAAATCTCTCCGTAAACCGCACAGGATATTTAAACCGGACAGGTGACTTCGAACACTGTGAGCCTAAAGCTGTTCGAACTATGACAAAAGTACTAAAAAACCTAAACACTTCTTGACTAAGCTACCTGTCCTCCTGCTTAGAACTCATGGGTCTTTAAACATGACCCGGGTCCATTAAACTTGACCCGAAAGCCCATAAGGGCCCAAATTTCATACTATAAATACCCAACCACCAGCATTAACTATGGGTCAGAAAAATTAACTGCTGCCAAGCTGCTTAATTCTCTCTCCACATTTAAAGCACTTTGAAACACCCTTAAACACCCTCACATCACCGTGAAACACCCTCACACCGCTTTAAAACTCCGCTTGAAATTACCAGCCTACCCTCAGGCTACTGTTATCCTCACCAAACAAAACAAGGTAAAGACTTTAATCAATGAAAAAAAGAAACTGAACACTGAGTTGAAACAAACCAAGGATGATTGAGATAAAACACAAACCAATTATGGTGAGGTATATTTTGGGCTGAGGGTAATTTTGTAAAGTGTTTTGGGTATTAAATTTTTTGGTGTTAAGTAGTGAGAGATTTGAGAAGCCTGGTTGTATTAAATGTTCATTCCCCTTATTAATGAAAGTTGTTGGGGTATTTATACCCTTAATTAAGGACCCATGGGCTTTCGAGGCATGTTATGAAACCGGGTCGAGTTTAAGGACCCATTTACTTATTCAGCTGATTAACACATAGCTTAGTCAAAAGGTGTTTAGGTGTTTCTTTACTTTTGTCCTATCTGGATAGTTCAGTGGTGCGTTTATGTCCAAATTACCCCTGTCCAGACATCTCAGTAGGCTGTGACTGAATAATCCGAACTCATCAGTAGCCCCTTTTTTAGGCCTTTTCAAATATCTTTGGCATGACTAAAAACATTTCTTAGCCAGTGATGATTTTGTCCGAAGTGCCTGTGTATCTAACTCGAAGTCTGTCCGAACTGACTTTTTCCCAGAATTCTAAGAGTCTTCTTTTGGATCGTGGAACACGTGTCACAATCTGATTCGACCTACCAGCCGTTCTTTACCTAGATTGGCGCTCCCACTAAACTTAGAAAGTAACCTATGCATTTAATTTTCCCCACGTCTGCGCCGTCTCTAATCATTGCAAAACCTCTTCAAATCCTCCTAGGTATCATTTACCTTTTTACACTAATATATAAATCATTTTTTGAGTGTTTCATTATCTTCATCACTCAAAAACCTTATAGAGAGCTTTCCACCCTCACTCTCAAACTTGTTCTTGGATAGTTCTTTGTTCACGGCTAGAAACGCTCTCGTAAAATGAGGATGTTGAACTTATCCTAGTTCGAGAAAGCAAGAAAGTTCGAAAGAGAGAAACGTATCGCCGCTGGTCTCCCAATCTCCCCAAGCGAAACGATTGGCAAACCACCCTAAGAAACTGACCAAGGTTCATCCTCCACCAGAAACCCAAAACCTAAACAGCTGTTCAAACCAAGCCTCTCACCAATTCCATCAGGTTCTTATGTTCAAGAGTCCCAACCTCCATTGCCAAGGAAAAAGATATATCGCGTGTTAGGAAACCCTCCCCTTTCTTAGCCATAAGGTAAAATATTGAAAAGTCTCCATAAAAATCAACTCACTATCAAAACCCTTCAAATCAGAGGCTTCTAAGGCAATATCGAAAGACAAGCCCTCCGGATCAGAGGTGTCTAGAAGAGCTCCACAAGATAAGCCCTCCGGATCAGAGGCATCCAAGGTAGCTCTAAAAGCAAAGTCCTCTGGAGCTCAACCTCAACCGGATCCCAGGCCTTTGGAAACAACATGCGCTCATTCATCCGGAGAGCTTTTGGTATCAGAAACTGTTCCCCTCCCATCCACAACAACGGATAGGCCTTCCACAGTGATGGGAGAAGTGATGGAGGACGGCATCGAAGAGGCCCTCTTCGAAACTGAAGCCTCAGGAAAAACTGGGGATGTCGCTTCTGATAGGAAGGACAACGGCATGGTTAAAGTTGGTGTGGCTCATCGGGATCTCCCGGAGTGCTTGGAGGGCAAGATAAGGCCTTGCTTTAAAAAGGTTAATGTTAAATATCTGTTGGCCTTGCAGAATATAAACTATGTCTATACTCGTACCGCTGCCAGTCACACCAGAGACTCCAATGGACTATAAACTCAATGAGGTGGTCATTTTTACGGAGGTGCTGAACTGGGGACTTCGGTTCCCATTAGACCCATAGATTGTCACGTACTTCCACATGGTTAAACTCTGTCCAATCCGACTGAGTCTAAATGCATGGTACTCTCTCCTTGACCTCATAATGGAATCGAGGTTATCTAAATCCCTCTCCCCATGGAAAAATTTGCCGTTGTGGCAAGTCTATGCAGAAATCACCACATCCCATTTTATCATCTTTCATGGAAAAAACTAACCACACCCCTCCTCCTGGTGTCATTCTAAAGTGGACAGAAGAAAGGGATGGTAAACTGGTCTTGCCATCTAGAGCCAAGGCTCCTAGCAAGATGAAAGGGAAGAAAAAGAAGGCTGCGATATGGGCAGTTCCAACTGTCACAGAGGGGACCGATTCAGGGAACCAGGGGGGAATCGACGCTACCTTGCTCAAGGTAGTAGAAGCTGAGACGGTTAGGGAGGCAGGAGAGTCACAAAACCCACCAAGGCAACCCAAAAAAGAGTGTAAAAGGAGCAACCCATAAAAGACTGTAAAAGGAGAGCAAGCAGTGATGAAAAGGCTGCCAAAAAGAAAAAGGCAACCTTAGAGGAAGAAGTAATTTTTCGCCCTTCGGAGCTTCTACCTCCCCCAGCTCCTATTGACCTCATTCAGCCAGATAAAGCTTCAATAGGCTCCCAGTCCGGAGAGGGTACCAAAGGAGGGATTGATGAAGTGGACATCAGTGCTCTTCAAGACATCGATCTTTATTTCAATGACTCTGAGAAGGACGAGTTTGCTTGTCCCTTTCGTCCTTCAAGATCTTCGAACATGGTGACTTATAATGATAAGTCATTCTCCGTCTCTGGAGAACAAGATATTGTGGCCCACTCTCTTCTTGGTCACATCCAACCAGTGCTTGACCTAGAGAGACAAGTGAAGAGTCAAGCTTCAGTCATCAACACTCTCACTACTGATAAAGAATCTTTGTCATCCAATCTGCTTAATGCTAATCAGAGCATAGAAGAACTGAAAAAGAGATCGAATCACTGAGGAAGGACAAAGAAGATCTATCAACCAAGCTTGCCACTTCGAAGACGGCCAATACTGAGCTTCAAGCTAAGTGCTCCGGTTTGGAAAAAGAACTCACAGCAATAAGGGGAGACTTGAAGGTTAAAGATGGCACTATTCAAACCTTGTTTGGAGAGAAAACTGCCCTGGAAGATTCTGTGTCTAAGGTAATCAAGGAGAGAGAAAACTTGACGAAGGAGCAGGAAAATACTATCCAGGCTAGCATTGATAAATACACCAATGAGGTCATCAACTCCTTGGAAGAAAGGTATGCTGAGGTCAAGTCTGACATGGTGTTTATTTTTCATCAAACATTTTTGAAGAGGGCCCTTGATCCTTTATGGAAATTCGTAAACTATGATGAGATCCCCTTTCATACTATGGCCACTGGTGACAAGTATAACTATAGTAGTGGGGTAAATTCCACCACTGATGAAAAAGAAGGAACTGGGGAGATTTCGAGTGCTGAACTCAAAAGTCCCAAGAAAGGAGATGATAAAGGACAATCCGAAGGGAGCAAGCTCTAAGGTTTTAAGCATTTTTTGTTTCTTATTTTTCTGAACCACTAAAGTCCTTGGATGGCCAAGGAATTTTTGTAACGCTATCCGGTTTGAGTCCGGATATATCTTTCGAAACACCTAAAGTCCTTGGATGGCCAAGGTATATTTTATATTTTGGTAACGTTATCCAGTTTACGTTCGGACAAGCTTATTTATCAAATTTTGCTTTGTTTCATGCTTTCTTTCAATTTTTACAGCTAATGTTTAAATAACCCCAATTTTTTCAAAAGTATTTAAAGTGAGAATGTTTAATATCTCCGATAACATGTAATTATTGGTCATCATTCAGTCAGATTAATCTGATCTGTCAAAGATCCATAGCATTAAATCAAAGACTTGTACTTGAAAACAATTATAGTTAAACCACATCGAACGTTTTAAGACGGCATAATATTTTATTGAAAAAACCGGACACCTCATTAAAACCTCCCCACACCACCAGGGTAGGAAAGAGTATGCCCCCTAATATTGACATTGACGTTTAACAAGTAAATATTTACACAACTTTTATTCTAGATATAACCTGAGGTGTTCAATATGCCATGGGTGCTTCAAAATTCTTCCATCTTTGTCTTGAAACCTATATGTCCCAGACTTAAGCTTTTTCGGAGACCTCATAAGGGCCTTCCTAGTTCAGAGCCAACTTGCCGAACTACTTTTCCTTAGTATGTAAGAAAGCATTTCTCAAAACTTTATCTCCTGGTTGAAAATCTCTTCTCTTGATCTTATAAGCAAATCTACTTCTCATCAAGCCTTGGTAGTGGATTGTTATAAGATGAGCTTTAATCCTTCTTTCTTCTATTAAGTCCAATACTTAATTCCCATTTTATTGGCTTGTTTGGAATAGTTATGGACCCTGTATAATGGTAGGGTAGCTTCTATAGAGGTAATCGCAACCATCCCATACACCAAGGAAAAAGGAGATTCTTGTGTAGCAGCTCTAGGAGTAGTTCGGTATACCTACAACACTTCTTGCAAATAGCTTGACCACTTTGCTGCAACCCCTTTTAAATTCATTTTTAGTCCGGAAAAAATAGTCCTATTCACCATTTCAACCTGGCCATTTTCTTGTGGATGGAAAGGAGAAGAGAAGCAATGCTGAATGCCCTTGGAGGCACATAAATTCTCCATATCCCTGTTATCAAATTGTGGCCCATTATCAGTTGTAATCTTCTGAGGAATCCCAAATCTGCAACATATATTAAACAAGATAAACTTTATGACAGCTTTCGAAGTGGTTCCTACCAGAGGAGCTGCTTCTATCCACTTGGAAAAGTAGTCAATAGCCACAATGATAGTCCTATACCCTCCGGACGCCATTGGTAGAGGCCCAACTAAATCCAATCCCCAATGAGCAAAAGGTACCAGCTCAGAAATAGGCCCACTTAACTCCTTAGCATCTGCCATTATTGATGGCCAATAGTATCCAGCCAACAAAACCCTCCGGGTTAGGGTCCTGTAACCACAGTGTGCTGACCCTTCTGCACCGTGTAGTTCAGATAAAACGATTTGAGATTCTTCAAACCCCAAACATCACAGAAGAGGTCTGCTAAAGGCTTTTTTATACAAAACTTCTTTTATGATAAAAAACCATGAGCTTTGTGCTTAATTTTTCTTACCATAGCTTTATTCGAAGGCAAATCACCATCAGAGATGTATTGAAGGAGGGGAAATCTCTAATATTTGGACTGAATTACTTGTATGCTTAAGCTTTCCTCCTCTTCCTTATTTTGATTCGACTTTATGGATGGGCATTCTTGTATATAAATCCAAGGGTAGGACATAGAGTATGCAATGGTTCCCAAGGAATCTGCCAGTGTATTTTCTGACCTAGGAATGTGCTCATAGAAAATATTTTTGAAATTAGCTCCCACCTCTTTAAGGATGAATAAGTATTTGATCAGTTGTTCCTTCTTGGCCTTAGACTGACCTTGAACGTGGTGGATAAGGAGTTGAGAATCATTCATCAACCTAACTCTTTTGGCCCCACATAGGTAAGCCAACTTAAGTCCAGCTATAGCTGCTTCGTATTCAGACTCGTTGTTAGAGGCCCTGAACGCAAAACATATAGCCTGATATAGTTTATCACCGTACGGAGAGGTTAAACAAATTCCAACCCCACAACCCATTGTGCTTGATCCACCATCAGTCCGGACTACCCATTCTTTTTTAGTTTTCTTCTCTGAAGCTTGTTTAGAACTTCTATCCGAATGGAATTCTGCTAAGAAATCAATAACAGATTGAGCCTTGATAACAGTTCGTGGGGCAAAATCAATGTCATGATAATCCAACTCTACTGACCACTTGGTCATTCTGCTTGATATGTCTGCTTTCTGAAGAACATTCTTTAATGGAAAAAATGTTCGGACAATAATGGAATGAGACTGAAAATATGGCCTCATTTTCCTTGCAACAATCACTAAGGCTAGTGCCAGCTTTTCTAACCAACAATGCACTTATAGCATAGTCTGACATAGCCAAGTATACATAAAGCATTTATCCTTCTACAGGCTTGAAAAGGGTTTTTGGTGACGATACTTGCTTTTTTATTTCATCAAAAGCTTGGCTATATTGTGTAGACCAATTAAAGTCTTTAGCACCCTTCAAGGTCTGAAAAAACAGAGCACACTTGTCCGAAGACCTTGAAATAAAACAGAAAGCCAATATCCCTGTTAGCCTATAGACTTGTTTAATATTTCGAGGGGTCCATCTTCAACAAAGCATCAAGCTGATCTAGATCAGGCTGTATCCCTTTTTCACTTATTACATACCCAAAAAAATTTCCGGACTGCACCCCAAAGACACACTTCTCTTGATTCAGCTTTAAGTTTACCTTATTTAAGTTGGCAAAAGTTTCTTGAAGATCAATTATGTAAAAATCATCCTCTAAGCTTTTAACCATCATATTATCGATATATACTTCCATATTTCGGCCAATCTGATCAGCAAATGTTTTGTTCACCAACCTCTGATAAGTAGCCCCATCATTCTTCAACCAAAAAGGCATCATCTGGTAGCAACAAAGACCCCTATCTGTGACAAAGGTAGTGTGGTCATGGTCCTTCGGAGCCACATGTATCTGGTTATACCTAAAGAAGGCATTCATGAAGCACAATAGTTTGTTTCCAGATGTTAAGTCCACCAATTGGTCTATCCGGGGGACTGGATAAAGATCTTTTGGGAAAGCTTCATTGAGGTCAGTAAAATCGATACACATACGTCATTTTCCATTCTTTTTCTTAACTAACACTGGATTTGCAGTCCAAAAGGGATACTGGGACTCTTTTATGTGCCCATCTTGGTAAGTCGATTAACTTCTTGGACTATTACATTAGTTTTCTCCTTAGAAAAATCTCTCCTTTTTTCCACCATAGGTGCAACATCACTCCAGATGGATAGTTTGTGTGATATAATACTTGCAGGCACTACGATCACATCAGCATTACACCAAGCAAAAACATGCTGGTGATCTGCCAAAAAGGATAACAATCTGACTTTCAATTTTGGCGCCATCTTGGGGCCAATCTTAACACTTCTACGTTCTTCCAAATAATGGGTATCAACTTCCTCAACCGGTATTAAAACACCAGGGGCCTCTCTGGGGTCATCAATTTCACCTTCCCCCTCAGAAGGCCCCAATAACTGCTAATCTTCATTAACTCGGACTGCTCCCAAAGTTTTAGGAGCAAGTGTAGTTGAATAACACTCCCTTGATATCTTCTGGATACTCCGGACAACTCTCACTTGTCCTTAAACACATCTTTAAACAATGATGGACGTTTCAGGCCACAACATGCATCCTAGAGAGCCAGGACCTCCCAAGGATCGCATTGTAGCATGTGGGGCAGTTTACCACAACAAATAACACCCTAACCAGCTTTTTGAAAGGCCCCTTGCCCAACAACACTTCTTCTTCAAATTCCCCGATTACATCTGCAGAGCTTCCTATAAAGCACACAATAGTTCTGTTTGACCATTGAATCACGACCACATTTTTCATCTGCTTGTAAGAACTTAAAAAAAGAATAGTGGCTGAGCTACCAGTGTCAATCAAGATTCGTTTGATATCATTGCCCCCAATGGATGCTCCTATCACCACAATGTCCTCATGAGGCCCAGCAACGTCCCTCAAATCATCCTCATCAAAGACTATAAATGAAAAATGAGTTTGGGACTCATAAGAAGACATGCCTCCCTTCAACTGAGTAGCTAGATTATGAACATGCCTCTTTCTTGATGAAGGAGTGGGTGCCGTCGTGGTGTCTCCTCCAAAAACGGTAAGTGACTCAAAGAATCTAATGAGTCCGGACACCGTTTTGACATGTTCCGTTATGACCCCCACCTCATTCCGAGTTAGGTCAGGTTCCAAATACTCTGAATCCACATCGAATCTTTCATGGATCACCATTGCCCCCTCCAGAGCCGATGTTCCCACGGTGTTCGTAGGGCCAGTTTGATGAGCGTTGTCAGGCTTGTTCTCACTTCTCCTTTTAACATAGGCACCCAACTTTTCTCTTTCAATGAGATTCTATACTTCCTGCTTTAAAGCGATGTAATCTTGCGTATTATGGCCAACATGATGATGATACTAGCAAAAACAAGCATTACGAGTCTCTCCTGGAGATGGAAATGTTGTTGGTTTCCAGAAATGTACCTCGTTTTTAGTTTTATCATAAACGGTTGCCACACTCTCTTTTAATTCGGCGAACCAGTCCAGTTGAACCCAAGGACCTTTTTTATTCCTTGACTACTGGATTTGAGCTGGATTTGGGTTGGACTGTGTCTGCTTAGCCCTATTGGGCCCTTGTCGGGTTTCTTTAGCTTTGTATCCGGACTGGATTTGGTTCTGAGCTGCTGGGGCAGAACTCACCTGTCAGTGCACCCTAGTTTTACCACTTGGTTTAACAAACCACCCTAGGTCATGGCCTTCATTCTTGTCACAGAATCAGCTAGATTCCCACGGTTTAACCCTTTGTCTCAATGAAACTATTGTCACTTGCTCAAAGCAATCAGGTAGCCCGTTCTTGGTATTTGCAAACCAACTTATATAGTCTTTTAATGACTCATTTGGTTCTTGAGCACAATGGATTATAATATCTCAATTTCCCTTCACCTCTCTACTTCCCACAAGCTTCCTTCGGACGACAACCCAAAATGTATCAAAGTTTCCGATACAACCCTGAGGCAAACTGTTGTACCATTTCAGAGCACTTCCCGTAAAAGATTTGGAGAAGGCCATACACAGAAGTTTGTCATCGTCGTAAAAATTCATCATGAAGTTTTTGAACTGCTCTAGATGATTGTCCGTATCTTTACTCCCATCGTACTTCTCCATTTTGGTACTGTCAAACCTCGTGGGTAGGTTTCCGGACATGATCTTGGCAGACAATGGTGATTGTCTTCAATTCCTACTGCGACTAAAAATTGTGTCTTTATTTGGTGTTGCAAAAATATCTGGTTCATCATGAAAAGAAAAATGATTCATCAGCAGGTGATCCACATGCTTGTGGCTGTGGGTGTGAGATGACCCTTTGCCCAAATGCCTTTTAAGTCTCCCATGCCAATCTCTTTTCCTTGAATATTTTTATATAGCTTTCGTTTCTTTCTAGACCTCCCCTCATCACTACTTGATGACAAAGACTCTTCAAGCTCAACTTCGATCGAAGAGTTACTGGAGGACTCAGAATTTGAGCTTTCCACCGGTTTAGACCAGTGAGACTTCTTAGAATTGACATGGTTTTTTTTTGTAGTTAAATGCGTCTTTGGTGATGGATCATTCTCCCTTGGATTGTCAGTATGGTGGATGGCTGACGCCTTTGACTTCTCCTTTAAACCTATTTCTTCATTTTTAATGGCCTTCAACGGTTCTATTTCATCTTTCAATTTATCTCGTTCCTCGGTAGTGTATTTATTTTTTTCCCCAACCACATCCACCATAGGTGGTGGAATTGATTGCTCGTTTGGATCCATCTGAACATGTATTTTTCTAGTTTTGAATGCTAGATTCAAGCACCTTCTTCTCCCATTGTGGTCGCCAATTTGGTGAGGTTTATTTTGGGCTGAGGGTAATTTTGTAAAGTATTTTGGGTATTAAATTCTTTGGTGTTAAGTAGTGAGAGATTTGAGCACCCTGGTTATATTAAATGTTCATTCACCTCATTAATGAAAGTGGTTGGGGTATTTATACCCTTAATTCGTGATCCATGGGCTTTCGGGTCAAGTTATGAAACCGGGTCAAGTTATGAAACCGGGTCGAGTTTAAGGACCCATTTAGTTATTAAGCTGATTAACATATAACTTAGTCAAAAGTAGTTTAGGTGTTTCTTTACTTTTGTCCTGTCCGGATAGTCCAGTGGCACGTTTATGTCCGAATTACCCCTATCCGGACATCTCAGTAGGCTGTGACTGAATAATTCGAACTCGTCAAGTTATACCAAACTTGAAAACCTCACCTCCCATGAAATTAAAAACTTGAATAAAGCATTGACCGAGGACGAGGCTACCAACGAACAACTGTCTAAAGAGAAGAATGAACTACAAGAACTTCTCAAGAAAAAAGACGATGAAATCACCACTTTGGAAGACTCAAGGGCTCAGGATATAGTTGCTACCATCAACGAATATTCCAAGGAGGTGCTGAAGGCCATGGAATGAAGGGAAGAATCTGTTAAATCCGATATGGTCTTTTTGTTCCATGAAACCTTCCCTAAACGATCTCTTGGGAAGGTGTGGGTCTTTGTGCCAGATGATGATGTTCTTGTTCATAACTGATAAATACAATATGACGTAGGATGATTTCGACCCTAATGACGAGGCTAAGGAGGGCTCAAGCGATGATAAAGAAGAAAAAGAAAAAAATAAGGTTGAGAAGACAACCGAAGGTTAATTTATTTTTTAAGTTTATTTTTTGAACTAAAGTCCTTGGATGACCAATGTATTTTATTGTTTTAATTGGTTTTCCTTTTGTGAACTGAAGTCCTTGGATGGTCAAGGCATTGTTTTTGTAAAATGGGTCGGATGTCTTTGATAATGCGACTAGAATTTCATGTCATCTTTCATTTATCTTGTACTTCCCCTTATCTTTTAAATATTTCCATTAGAATCTGATCATCTTGAAAAGATGGTAAACATTAATCCTATGTGAACCCAATCAAGTATTTTAAACATTTAATCATTCTTTAATATGTTCGAGGTATTCAAAAGGTATTCCATCTGAAAACTAATAGTATTTAATCAGTTTTTAGTTTATCTGAACCATTCGCAAATATTTCAAGGAGTTAATGGGTGTTTAATTTATCTGATCCATTCATAGGTATTTCAACGATTTTAATGAGAGTTTAATTTATCTGATTTATTCACAAACTCAAAAACTCTTTAAAAAGGCCAAAGATAGTATATTGATTAGGATCCAGGCACCTCATTAAAACCTCCCCGCGCTACCAGGGTAGGAAATAGGATGGCCCCAAATATTTACATTGAAATGTAACAAAGTAAATATTTAGAAGACAATTTTATTCTAAGTATAACCTGAGGTGCTCAAAATTCTAGGTATGCTTTAAAAGGTTCCCTTTTTGTCTTGAAGTTTATACGTTCCTTGTTTGACTTTTTTCACACCCCGTGTATGGGCCTTCCCAATTCAGAGCCAGCTTTCCGAATTGTTTCTCATTGGTATGTAAGAATATTGTTCTTAACACTTTGTCCCCCTTTTTGGAAATCTCCTCTTTTAACTTTAGAGGCAAAATTATTCTCATGAAACCCTGGTAGTATGATGTTCTCAAGTGTGCTTTTATCCTTCTTCATTCAATTAGGTCCAACTAAGTTCTCACAATCATGTCATTACCTTGTTCGGAAAATTTTTGTACTCTGAATGAAGGCAAAGTAGCTTCTATAGATGTGATTTCACTAATTTCATAAATAACAGTGAAATGAGTCTCCTGAGTAGGTGTATGAGGGGTGGCTTGGTAGCCCATAACACTTCTTGCAAATAACTTGGCCATTTTCTCGCTGCTCCTTCCAAATTATTTTTCAAAAACTTCAAAATTGTCCGTTTAGCAACTTCGACCTGTCCATTAGCCTGATGGTGAAAAGGAGAAGAGAAGAAGTGTTGAATTCCTCTTGAGGTACAAAATGCCTCCATGTCTTTGTTTTCGAACTGAGGCCTATTATTTGTAGTAATACGTTTGGGAATTGCAAATCTGCAGCATGTATTGGATATGTTCATACTCTCTTTAGCTTCACCCTTCTTTCCTTGAATTGAGTCAATGAAAGGAAATTCTTGCATATGGATCCAAGGGTATGCTTCAGATTAAGCTCTGGTGGCCAAGGAATCTGCCATAATGTTTTCAGATCTGGGGATATGTTCATATAGATGTCTTTAAAACTTGTGGCAATTTCTTTTAGTACTTGTAATATTTTGTCAAGTGATCTTTTTTGGTTTCAGACTGCCCTTTAGCCTGATGAATAAGTAATTATGAATGACTTACTAACATGGTCCTTTTTACTCCACAGAATTGAGTTAGCCTCAAACTAGTTTTCGCTGCTTCGTATTTGACTCATTATTGGATACTTTGAAACCAAAGCATATCTTGGTACATTATGTCACCATAAGAGGAAATTAAACAGACCCCAACTCCACATCCCATCGTACTAGATCCACTATATGTTCAGATTACCCACTCTTTATGAAACTTATAACCTTGAGCTTTCTCATAAGGTCTCTAAGTATGAAATTCTACTAAAAAATAAGCTACAGTTTGAGCTTTGATCGCAGTTCGAGGTGCAAAGTCGATATCATAGTCTACAAGCTCAATTGACCATTTATTCATTCTTCCCGATATATCAGCCTTTTGTAGCACTTTCTTTAAAGGAAAAGATATCCAAACCGTGATAGAGTGTGCTTGAAAATAGGGTCCATTTTCCTATCTGTTATCACCAGTGCCAAGGCCAATTTTTATAACATCAAATACTTTTTCTTAGGTTCTAATAAACCATTTCTTATATAATATACCAAACGGGGTAGTTATCCACTTCTCTTACCAGTACAACACTTACTACATACTCCGATACAGCAAGATACATATTAAGTCTTTCTCTTTGAATAGGCTTTAATAATGTTTTAGATGAAGACAAATGTTTCTCGATTTCAAGTAAAGCTTGATCACACTGTGGGGACTAACTGAAGTTTTTAGCATTCCTTAAAACTTGGAAAAACTAAGAGCACTTGTCTGATGATCTTGAAATGAATCGATTTAAAGAAGCTAATCTTCCTATTAGTATATGGATTTTTTTTAGTATTCTGAGGTGTATCTATGGCTAATAAAGTATTTAACTGATTTGGATCAGCATGAATCCTTTATTCACTTATAATGTATCATAGAAACTTACCAGATCAGACTCTAAACGTACGCTTTTATGGGTTTAACTTCAAGCTGATAGCCTCTAGGTTAGACAAAGTTTCTTGTAGATCAGATATGTGATCTTCCTTCTTAAGTATTTTTACCATCATGTCATCTATGTAAACCTATATATTTCTACCAATTTGGTTGGCAAATTCCTTGTTCACCAACCGCTGATAAGTGTCTCCATCATTCTTTAATCCAAATGGTATCACCTTATAGCAATAAAGCCCCCTATCAGTAATAAAAGTAGTATGATCTTGATCATTCAGATCTATTTGTATCTAATTATACCCAGAGAAAGCATCCATAAATAATAATAACTTTATTCATGATGTAGAGTCTACGAGTTGGTCTATCCGAGGCACTAGAAAATGATCTTTAGGGGAAGGTCTATTTAGATTTGTGAAGGCAATACACATACGCCATTTCCCATTCTTTTGTTTACCAATACTGGATTAGCTGTCCAAAGAGGATATTGAGATTCCTTAACATGCCCCATTCTAGTTAATAGATCTATTTCTTGCACGATCACTTCAGAGGTTTCTCTAGAAAAAGTCCTTCTTATCTATACCACTGGCCCAAGATCTGATCGGGCTGGTAGCTTGTGACTAATCAAATCGGCTGGCACTCCTGTCACATCTTCATTACACCATGAAAATACATGTAAATTTTTCGATAAAAAGGATAATAATTTTTGTTTTAACTTTAATGGTAATTTGGCTCCAACCCTAACACTTTTGCCTTCTTTCAGGCAATAAATTTCAACTTCTTCAACCGAAATTACAGTTGAGGGCCTCCCTCGGATCATCTATTTCAATTTGATTGGCAGAAGGCTCTACTAACTAATATTCTTTGTTATTTTTTAATGCATGCAATGTTTTTTAGGCAAGAGCACTGATATATCATTCATGAGGTACTTTCAAAATGCTTCGGACAACACCCACTTGACCTCCCACATCATATTTTAAACATTGGTGGACAATGGAAACCACTTCATGTGTATCATGTAAAGCCAATATTTACCGAATATGGTGTTGTAAGATGTTGGATAATCCACCACAACGAACAATACCCTTACTATTTTTTTAAACGGTCCTTTACCCAATAACACTTACTCTTCCAATTCCTCGATGACATCGGTAGAACTACCCGTAAAGACTACAATGATTCTGTTTGAACTTTGGATGACTGAAGGTTTTTTCATCAGTCTATAAGTAGCCAAAAACAATATATTCGCTGAACTACCTGTATCGACCAAAATCCGACGTATGTCATTACCCGCAATAAATGCCCCGATCACAACAACATCTTCATGTGGGCCTGTAATATTTCTTAAATCATCTTCATAAAAAACAATGAATTGAGGAGAGTCTTAGTAAAGATGTGTGGATATTTTGCCCTCTATTTGAGTTGTCAAACTATTAACATGTCTTTTTCTTAAAAAAACTCGAGGGTGTTGTTGCAGTGTCCCCCAAAAAGTGGTCAATAATTTGAAAATTTATGCAGATTGGAAAGAGTAGCAGCCCTATCAGTTATTACCAAAAAATTGGTTCCGATTTGGATCGGGATCGAGATATTTACTGTCTACATCAAATCTTTCTACAATCATCATGGTGTCTTCTTGTCTGGATGCCCCTATACTTTTCCCTAGACCACTTGGTGAGGCTGTTCGGGGTGCATTGTTATTGGGTTGCGGGTTGGCATCATCTTGCATACCGTCCCATTTCCTTTTAACAAAGGCATCCAAGTTTCCTCTCTCAATCATCTGGTGATGCATGAAGTCACAAATCTCACAAGCTTGCGTACGGAAGAGGGCTTTAGCTGCGACCCACTTGTTAAAGTAATCGATAACTACTACTAAAAATTGGTGTTTCCTAGTACCCATTGGCAGTGGTCCAACAAGATCGATGCCCCACTTATCAAGAGGGCATGGGATCAGATTATAACCTATCGACTTGCTTGGTAGATGGGCCAGCGTTACTAAACTGTTGGCAGGGGTGACATTGTTGGACTATACACTCAACATCTACTGCATGTTCCGGACAATAATAGTTTGCAAGGAGAAATCACCGGATGAGACTCTGGTGCCCACAATATGCTTCGGCATCTCCCGAATGTAAGTCATTTAGAATTGTAGTAGCTTCTTCTTGACTTAAACAACATAGCAGTGGTCGGGTTGCACTTATCCAATACAAAATATTTAGCGGCGGATAGTTGCAGCATCCTAGCCGCTGCTTTATCCGCAACGAGGGTTCCATTACCAAGGTAAAGTAAGTAAGACTGTCGCCAGTTAGTAGTGATATTGATTGTACAAATTCTTTTTGTGAATAAGAGTGTTTTGGTAGTTAGGTGGTGATGTAGTATCATTGATAGATACTCCCCTGAGGGTGCATCTTTAGCTAAGGCTCGGTACAAAGTTATAAAGGCAGGGAACCTAGTTGTAAGTGAATCTTTAGAATCTGGAATCATATTCTTTTAAAATAGTCATGTAACTTCGAATTCCTTCTTTTTTTGGCATCGTAGGTACCCCTAGATTGGTCGATGACTAACTGAAAATCAGATCAGATTCAGAGCAACTTAGCTCCATATATATGAGCTAGATTCATACCTCTGATGACCGCCTCATACTCTGTTGTATTGTTTGTTACATGGAAGCTAAAGTAGATGGCTTTTCAGATTTCTTCCCCTGTAGGTAGTTTAATGACTATACCGGCTCCATCACCTGAAGTACTTGATGCTCCATTTTCTTTCAGTGTCCATTTCAGTTCACAGGTATCGGGCGAGGGGTCGTTCATGCTAATTTTGAGGCGGGGTATATAAAATTCTTTAAATAATTCAGCGATGGCTTGTCCCTTAATCGCGGTACGTTGCTCAAAATTTGATGTCGTACTCTTTATCTCAATGGACCATTTGGTGTTACGGCAAGAGACATCAAGCTTTTGCAATACATTTCCTAGGGAAAATAAAATTCTTACGGTAATGGTGCGGCCCTGAAAGTAGGGGTGCATTGTGGAAGAAACTACAACAAGACCTAAGACGACCTTCTCCAAGTTGAGATAACGCATCTCAGCGTCTATTGCTCGTGTAATATATTGGTCTTTGAATGCGGTATGGTTCCCGAACGAGCATAATGTTGTCTGAAAAAGATGAGACAAATAGATAGAGAAATAAGGATTCACTTGCCATGAGAACAGAGAGGACTTCTGGCTAGATGAGATACTTTTTAAGCGCTCTGAAAGTCGCACTACCATCCTCATTCCATGCAAACGTTTTTACACCTCGAAGTATCTTGAAGAAAGGGTGGCTCTTATCTGATGCCCTTGAAACGAAGCGGGTAAATGCTGCAAGTCGTCCCGTGAGGCATTGAACCTCTTTAATATTGGTTTGGGGCTCCATATAGATTAGTGCCCTTAGCTGAATGGGGTCTGCTTCAACCCCCCTTTTGCAAATGATGTAACTTAATAATTTTCCGCTGTGAATCCCTAAGGAACATTTGATAAGATGTAACTTGAGATTAAATTTACGTAAGATTGAAAACTTATTACTCAGTACTTCCAATTGCTGCTCGACCGTGTTGGTTTTGATTATCATATCGTCAATGTATGCTTCCATGTGATGGCCTAAAATATCTTTGAAGATGTGGTACACGAGGCGTTGATATGTAGACCCTACAGTTTTTAGCCCGAATGGCATAATAATATAACAGTATAGCCTTTGCTCTGTCTGTAATGTTGTATGCTCCTCGTCTGTTGGGTGCAACCAAATTTGATTATAGCGGAAGTATGCGTCCATGAATGATAAATACTCACAATCTGAAGTTGAGTCCACCAATTGATCGATACAGAGTAATGAGAAAGCATCTTTAGGTCATGCTTGGTTCAGGTTAGTGAAGTCAAAGCACATGCACCATTGCCCTCCTTTCTTTTTTTCGAACCCAGGGTTGGCGACCCAGACGGGATACTGAGCGCGACGTATGTGCCCCAACCGAAATAACATATCTACTTCAACACTAATAACTTCTTTCTATTCTATTGAGAATGAGCTGTGCTTTTCCCTGACGGGGTTAGCGTATCTATTTATTGCTAGTTCATTGCAAATTACCGAGGGGTTACCCCCAACACATCACTAGTATTCCATATAAAAATATCAAAGTTTTTATGTAATAAACTTATCAAAGAACTTCTAAAAATAGAATTTAAATTATCGTTCATGTGTAAGATACGACCCTCCGCCACAAGCTCCTCATTTGAGTATTTGAGAGTGTCATCGGGTCGTTCATTTTCTCAGAGATCATCCATTGGATCAGTGAGGAGGGTTTGTTGTTTGATTTATCCCACTCCCTTTCGCTAGTTGGTTACTATTGGATTGGTTTGGTGTAGTCGACCACCATCGCGTAACAGGTACTGGTGGTTCCCTGGTTCCTCCTTATGACGTCGACCAAGTTGTTGACTGGGTACTTAATGCATTTCTTGAAAGTACAGGTAGTAGCTTTCATCGGATATAGCCATAGCCGTCCAAGAATGGCTTAGTATGAGCTAGGAGCGTCTGAAATCATAAACCGTGTCTTGACCTTCTTCTTGGTAGCCCCATGGTCGACTTTAACTATGAGCTCGACCTCGCTAATACATTTTGATGTCTTTCCTTCATATCCTATCAAAGTGTGTTGGGTAGACTTATATTACACGACCTCGTATATTTGATCATACCTTTATTTAAATATAATGTCGGTTGAGCTGCCCCCGTCGACCAACACCCTGGTTACCATAACCCCTCATATCCAGGTTAACGGTTAGAGTATCCTCGTAAAGGGTAAAATTCCCTCACAAATTATCGTCATTGAATATGAGGTCAGCTAATGGGTCATGGTAATTATGGTAGGAAGAGCTTTTGACTACATTTTCCTCCTTGTCAGCCTTAATTCTCTTTTTGAAGTGTTGGTTATAACCTGTCAAGGTTCCTGAAATTGTAAAGAGCCACTGCTACTTTCTTTTGTCAACCCTTTTGTCCTCTCAATGGGCCTCATCATTCTCCAGACGAGGATCATCTTTCTTTTTGTTTTGGTGATGGTCCTCTTTCTGCTAAATCAATTGATCGAGCTCCCCACCGTCGATCAGTCTTTAGATTTCCTCATTCAACTTCCAGCACTCATCCGTCGAATGGCCGTGGTCATCGTGATAAGATAAAAATGCATGCTCATAGTACGATGGAGAGATATCATGTTCTAACCTTGGTCCTATCGTAGATGATAGAACTAATATCGATTAACGGAGTAAAATATCGTGTTGGATTCTCATAGGCGGCAAGCTGGTGGTTTCTTGCGCCTCGTGGCCCTTCGGGTTAAGGCCCCTCTTCCAATCCTCTTATGTCGTACGATCCCCTTTTCGACTCTTGTGCAACTCGTTATTAGGATTCATTTTTCATGGTATCATCCACCTTGATAAACTGCTATCTCGGGCTATGAGGTCCCCCATCTTCTTAACTAGAAAACAAACTAAGTCAGGATACAGTTCACGCTTCCTATCGAGGCCTCTCTTCAGTGAAGCGACAACTATATTTTCCTCTAGATTTGGAAAAGAGTCTAGGGTATGGACAAAACATTTAACGTAGCCTTTTAACATCTCGCCCCTTATTCGATAAAGGTTTATTTTAGAGTCACTCTAATGATGAGACTCCTTGTTACCGACAAATTTTGTTTCGGAATGCGCCCAACAGGAATGCAAAATTATGTATTGAACCTTTAGGTAAATCCCTAATCCATGGCATAACCTTTATGTGTCATATAGAGGGCTCAACAAACCATGACATCATTTGGGTTTAAAGGCATCATCATATTCTTAAATTTCTCCAAGTGTCTCTATGGATCACACGTGCCATCGTAAGCTTCCATGTGTAATGGATCAAAATTTCTAGAGAGATTGGCCTCAAGGATATTTTCCACAAATGGGGATTCCTTGAGCATGTAGGAAGCTATTTTTTAAAGGACTTGATAATACTATTGGGCCTCGTTTTTCTAAGCCCTTTTAGGAGCACCTTCTCCTCTCTCGTGGTGCGGTTCCTACTCTTTGGACCTTTTTTGTCGCTAGTTTCTCCTTCACCCTCATTGTTCTCCTCGCGGTTGGAAGACCCTTCCTCTCGTGGTGCTCGACTGGCCTCTGATCTTGATTGTTGTCTCTATCTCCTTCCTTCTCACATCTTAGTCGTTAATGCGTGGAGGGCGTCGCCGCTTGGTCCTTGACTTCCTAGTCTTGGGTGGCCCTTTGATGAGTCTACTGAATAAGTCAAAGCTGATACTCCAATCAATGAATCCTAGAAGCATCAGCGTGAAGACTGATTCCACGTGCTATACCGTACCGTCCCCCGCCAGCGGGGAAATTTCGTGACCGACCGGAGCTAGGTGCAGACGAACTTGTATTTCTACAATACCTCGCATTCTTGTTTTCATTGAGATTTTCACCGAAGGGAGAGGTTTGATTCTTCATGGGACTTAGTATGATGACGGTGTTTGGTTTGCTAATGTAGTGTTTCTCTAAGAGGTTTCCCTTTCAATTCCAGATTTTGTTACTACCATTGGTTCAGAGGGGTTTGTGGTAGTCTTTTGTTTTACGATTTACCCACAGACGATGCCAAATTTATTAAGGGAAAATCTCACAAATATTTTCCAAGTAGTAATTTTATTAATTTGAGAAGAAAATACGGTTTTTACATGATTATATCATATTTATACTATTTACAAAGTGGTTTCATTCTCCTACTACATAGATAACTCCACTAACTACATTTTATGGACCTATATTTATGGCCATTATTATGGTCGTGGTAACTTACGTTGGTTCCTTACTCATAAATTCTTTTAATAAATGTTGAATCCTTTAAGAGCTATTTATCGCGCGTTGATCATGGTTATACCTCACCGACATCAGTAATTGGTAGTCCTTCTTTCATGAGCCTCAACTTGAATATGTTATTCTTTGCATGCGGTCTCTGCTCGATAAGATGACCGTTTATGGGTCCTGACTGTATTTCCACTAGTTTTCGTCTAAGATCTCTGGTTGGTAATTTTACTAGTTGGGCAGGCCTCAATCGTGTTACGTTGCTTTTCCCGTAAGACTTTTGCTCGGTTGCGCTTTGTAAGATGGCCTTGATGGGCATCATTTTAGTCTCATGGGGTGATTTTGGCCCATGGTTCACATGTTGCCTTATTATTAAGCGGGGACCCCTCGGTTAGGCCTCGGTGTAGTCGTTGCTGTGTGCATCCGTTGTTCGGTTTATTATTGTACAATCACATCTTTCAAAATGGCATCTACTCCGATAATGGTGACCTTATCGGTATCTTACTAGGTATCATTCAAGCATCGACTATATATGCTTATGCATTATCGAAACATCGGTTGTTTCGGTTAAGTTATTGGCTTTTGAGACTAGAAACCTTTGTTATAGTAGAGAAACTACTTATACCAAAATGTTAGCATCTAAGACATTGGCGGCTTTGACTAAGAAGCCATTGATCAAATCGACTAGGTCAATGTGCTAGGAAGCCTAAGGCAAAGGCATTTGCTTCTTCAGTTGAGAATACATTGGTAAAACGGAGTAAGGTCATGAGCATGCGGAGTTTTAGACAAGGCGAAGGCTGCTTAAGAATGAATGATAACGAATATGGTAAAATATGCACTAGGCAAGGGTTGGTAGCCTGGACTTGAGCTGTTAAGTGTGACTTTGGTATAAGGTGTCGGTTATAATGACTAGATCTATTTTCTTTCAAAAACAATAAGTTACTCGTTGTTTTGACAAACATGGTTATTTCTTATTTTGGAAATATATGACACAAATCATTACAAATAGTTATTTGGACTTCGAATACGAGACTTTCGTGGAGCGTGAAACAAAGATTAAGAGAAAAACTACTTAGAAGATTTCTTGTCAGGAAAACAAAGAGTGATCCTGTAAGATTATCGTGTGTTTGTTCAGGAATTTGGAGTTTCTGCAAACACTATTTTTTCATTATCTTAATCTTTTATAAAATTGTTACTCTTGAACAACCAATTAAAATACAATTGTTTTGGCTCAGAGTGGACGCAGGCAAATTTTGGAACCATTATATCTATGTGTTATACTTTCTCTTACTCTGTTATTGATTTATTTTATTTTTAGCATAATTATTGTGTATTTAGCAACGTAGTTCCTGGACCGATTAGTTTGAGACCTGAGTTGATCGAATAAATATTATTTTAAACGTAAGAATTGGTGTAAAACCTTTTGTTATAAAGCAATTCATAAAATTGATATAAAATCGACGAAGTTCGAGATGGAAAGTTTAACAAAAATGAGATTTTAGAATCTGGATACAACGAATGCGACTAGTCCTAGTTAATTTAGAGATGGTTTTAGCCTTAGCGGGGGAGATTGAGCTACTTGAAATATTTTTTGAGGTCGAGAAACAAGAAATGCTCGAAATTACATCCAACACGTTTTATTCCACGTCTAAGTGATGATATGCTGAGGCAAATTCAGCAGTTGAAGTCTGAAAAAACTTGCAAGCATGCACATGGTAAAGTATTTAGCGATTCAAATATATTTGAAGACAAAGTTATTTGGTTTCAAGATGAAGAAGGATACAAATCTTGATGACTTTCCAGAATAGTGATAAATTCGGCAAACATTTGTGAGGAAACCACTAATGAAGATTATGAAGTGAACTTGTTAAACTTATTGGCTTTTGCATATATAAAATTGAAGGACAATATCTGATACAACAAATAAATATTCTTGATGGATGAGTTGGAACCTGCAATAAAGTCTAATGAGTTGGAACTCATGCAGGGTTGAAGGGCTGGGGGTTCGGGAAGTAACCATAAATACGTGAACATTAAAGAGAGATAAAAGAGAAGGAATACCAGTAAGGTAAGAGAAAAATCTATATTGATAATTTTTTTGATAAGTCGAAGATTAGATATCACCATTGCAAGAACTTGGGTCATTTCAGGGAATAATGTCCCAAAAGACTGATGAAGCAAGGTGATTGCAAATTAGATCAAGGGAATATTTTTGTTGGTTGTGTAGGATAAGACTCTGCACAAATTCTGTTGTACTCTTCGGATGAAGGTCAAAGAGAATGGATTCTTGATTTCGGATGCTCATTCCATTTGAGTCCACATAGGTACTTGTTCTACTCATTTGAAGAGAATAATGGAGGTACTATGTTTTTTGGTAATAACAAGGCTTGCAAAATAGCTGGAATTAAACTTGTAAATATTTGAATATTTGATGGTTGTGATCAAACGTTTCCAAATATGACGTGTGTTCCATATCTAAAATTAAATCTAATTTCCCTTAACATGTTGGACAATTTAGGTTGTTTAATCAAAGTTGCATTGGTTACATGAAAACTGTTAGAGATATTATGACTTTAATGAAGAGAAAAATGTCGAATAGTATTTATTCTTTGTTAAAAAATATTGTTATAGGTGTAGTGGCGAGCTTGTTTGAATGACTATTATATGGTAAACCCTATAACATAAGAGATTGGGGCATATAAGTGAAATTTGATGGTTGGAGTTGCAGAAGCAAGGCTTGTTCGAAAAAAAGAAATTGACTGACTTGGGATTTTGGTAATTATTGTGTACGGTAAAAGTAGCAGAGTCAAGGTTGTAAGATCCAAACAAAAAACAAATTTAGCTCTTAGTTGCACACATACTGATATCTGGTGGCTGGTATGGGTTCAGTCTCATAGATCTATTAGATACGTTTTATCAATTTTTGATGATTACTCAAGGAAATTGTGGATATCTCTGTTAAATTCGAAGGGAGACACTTTTGATTAAATCAAGAAATGAAGGATCATGGCTAAAAAACAAGTTGGTAGATAAGTAAAAAAGTTCGCGATGGACAATGGTCTTGAATTATGCAAATGAATTTAGTGATTATTAGAAATCATCATAGATAGCTCGACATAGAACTATAGTGACACTTCAAAACAAAATGGTCTTGTTGAAATAATGAACATACACATTCTTAAGAGAGTGAGGTGCATATTCGTTACTACTAAGCTCCCGATGGACTTTTGGTCTGAATTAATAATGAATATCTGTTACATCATAAACAGATGTTTATCCATTGCGATTAAATTGAAGACTCCATATGAAATCTGCTACGAGAAACCTTCGGATTATTCAAATCTAAGAGTGTTTGGTTGCGTTTCTTATGCACATATTAGACATGACAAGATGCAACCAAAAGCCTTGAAGTGCTTATTACTTGGGTATCCAGAAGGCAAAAAAAACTTACAAGTTATTGTTTCTTGAAACAGATTATAAGAAGTGTATATTCCTATGAATTGTTGAGGCATTGGTTGCTTCAGTTAAGGTATTTAATGCTTAGGTCTGGAAACCTTTGTTAAAACCAAGAAAATTCTTACACAAAAAATTTATCATCCGAAGCATTGACTGCTTCGATTAGGAAGCCATTGATCAAACCAAGCAAATCCATATGTCGGGAATCCTTTGGTCAAGGCATTGACTGCTTCATTTGAAAATACATTGGTAAAATCGAGCAAAGTCATGGTCTCGAAGGCCTTCGGGCGTGGCGAAAGATGCTTCAGACCAAATGATGAGATATTATGATAGAGGTTAACATCTTGGACTTGAGATGTTATGTATGATTGATGGTATAAGGTGTATGTTAAAGTGGTTAGATTTTTCAATTCTTAGAAATGAATCGGTTAGTCTTTGTTACAACATAAATGATTATTTCTATTAGAAGTTTGTTAATTTTATTTTGAAGAGAGATTGACACCATGAATTATAAATAATTATCTTTCGGACTTTGAAGAAGCTGACATGACTTCGATAGAGCGTTGAACAAAGATTAAGAGAGAAATATTGAGTTTGGCAAAGTATTGTGTGCGATATCTGAAATGTTTAGTTTTTGTAAACCGTGTCTTTCTCTCTTATCTTAATCTTGTATACAATTATTACTATTAAATAACCAAATGAGTGACAATTATTATGACTCATAGTGGACGTATGCAAATTTTTGAACCAATATACATGTATCTGTTATATTTTATCTTATTATGTTATTGTATCGTTATATATTTTAGTAGGATCATTACGTATTTAAAGGAGACTTTCGTCCTTATTTATAGATTTTACGAAAAATATTAAGTCAATTATAGGATTACTCGTGTAATTCAATTATAACCGCCTAAAACAATTTTTAATATACATGACCACTATTGTTCATAAAGATGAGATTCTAAATATGAGGTTCTAAAGATGAGGTTCTAAAGATGAGGTTGAGCATGACGAGCTACTTAGACGAGTTCCTCAACTGAGCATGACGAGGTCTTAGACGAGTTCCTTGAACGAGTTCCTTTGAAGAGGTCCTCAATTGAGCATGACGAGGTACGTAACGGAAGACGAGCTCTTTAACTCTCTCTCGTATTTTATCTTTATACTGGTATTATATCCTAATTACCAATGATATTGGCTTGAAACTACCACAACCTTGATGATAGTTCATTTTACTCTCCAAAAGGATTTCTAGTTTCTTTGTTATGTTAGAATTATATATTAATGACCATATCCTTAGGATAATATCTATAGTATACTTAGAATATGCTATCACTTTGCCTCATATGTATAGATTCATGCTTGCTCAACTAGATGAGAGCGAAACAACTTGGAAGTCTATGACGCATACTATTTAAATATTTCCCAATAATGATATAAGTTCATTTTAAAAACTTGGAAGTCTATGACGCATACTATTTAAATGTTTCCCAATAATGATATGAGTTTATTTTTCTTTTTCTTTTTATTAAATTTTTATGTTTGTTTATAAAGATTAAGTAAATATAATTATTTATTTACTTTTTTCACACCAAATGTGATATGTACAAATATTATGCATCCACAAATTTATGAGAAAATTGCATGGATAAATGTGATGCTTAAGGCGTACGATCATGTTTTATTTAGTATCCTAACTGTGTTGTGAGTTAGTTTGGTCATATCTAATAGATACCACGAGCATATACAAGATATTATCTAAGTCTAATAGATATGCAAACACAAACTTTATTTAGGACATAAAGTTGTAGACTAATTTGATGAATCATTTGATTCACGAGAAGAACAAAGGTCTAAGGCACACCAGTGGAACTTCAATAATGGATTTAACATATCGGATTTGGTGCATGAGTAACTTTTGGTATATATTATGGAATGAAGGTGTGCTCAACTAGGCATGTCAAATTGGCGAAGTTCATGTGGGCATACCGAACTACTCTTCGATCTACAACTAGAGACAGCCCATTTTCCCTCGTTTACGGAAGTGAAGTCGTGGTACAACCAGAAATAATTGTGCCAAACCATCGGATTATGAGTTATGAAGAAGACACCAACCTCACAATCCGAGCATAAAACATTGACCTTATAGAAGAACGGCGTGATCAAACACGCGTTCGTGTAGAGAACTACAGGAGCCTGATAAGGGGACAGAGCACCTAGAAAAGTAGGCCCTAAAGGACTGTACATTGTTATTTCTAAGGGCCATAGTGGAGCCTATCGCCTCGCAAACGCAGAGGGTTGCGCCCTGAAGCACTCATGGAATGTAAATCATTTAAATTTGCATCGCCAATATTTATAATTATGAGGATGCGCTCTTTTTTTCCCCTGATAGCGTGGGAGGTTTTTTTTAATAAAGTATTCAAATTCTTATTCATATTTCTAATATATTTTATTACTTTCATTATCACACGTGTTTATTACTATACTTTGTCCATCCTTACAATCGCGACCGGGTTCATGACCACATGTACAGGCTACGCAAGGGGTCATCCTGAGTCCAAACCAAATGTCTATAAGCACGATCGGGCTCATTGGCCATGCCTACGAGCTACGTAAAGGCCAGACTAAGCCTGATACATTGTACATGGTATATAAGCGAACTGGTTAGAAATCAAGTCTATATCAGGTCATTATCTCATTCTGGTTGTTCACTATCATATCCATCGCAACCCCCATCACTTGTTTATCCATATCCTCTAGAGCAGCTCCCAGTTTCTTCCTTTATTAATCACGCTTGACGTCCATATCTTTCTTCGTATCCTCTGCCTTATCCCCGAGCTCTCCATTCTCTAACATCAACGCAACCAGTCGCTCAATTTGCTCTTAAATCTGTGCGCCTATGCCACACTATGTGCGAGGAGGCCAACATTTTGTTGCATCAACTCATCGTTCCTCTTGATCAGAATGTTGTTATATGCAAGAAGATAAGTATTACTAGAAGACAACTCTTTACATCGCTCTTCACTCGAGGATAATGAGCTTTGAAGAGAAGCAATCTCCTCCTGAAGCCCCTCATTTTTCTGGTTCAACTTGTCTTTCAATGTCTTGCAGACCATAAGTGTGTTTAAACCAAACTGGCTCGATGATGAAACTCTTCACCGACCCGAATAACATAGGCTCTGGTTTCTAATTCTCCATGACTTCTAAATTGGCATTGGACATTTAGACGATACGATAGCACGACCGTGTTATGATGCATCTGCATATAACATCAGATTAGCTTCGGGTCATATTTTCAATTATATAGTTAAGTACTCTATCTTACCTTAATCGCCAGCTTTACTCATGGGCATGCCATCATAATATGTCAGTTCGGGACAACATTTGAGCTACTCAAACATCAACATCGAAGGGTGATGCATAACAATTATGGTCAGTGGCAGCTCCTCCATTGGGAACTTCCCTTCTACTCGACACAGTTCCTCTGTTATTAGTTGGCATTTGCTCAGGTCTAACAATATTAATAAGGAGGATCCAGTGCTGACCCCATGAACAAATGGGACTAAGGGGTGAATGTTTCATGAGTTCACAAATTCTTTCAGTCTTTGTGTTATCTCCTCGGGAATTCGCTTCTTTCACCTCTCTTCATCATCACTATCCTCTACCCGGCTCATCTGGCCGTCCGCTTGGTTTCCATCTAGAATGACTATCTCAAGAGTTTTCCCCCGGTCCTGCTCAATCGTTGGATGCATCGACTAATCGGTCGGCTTCTCTAGCACCGCAACACCATCCTCACTTTCCTCATCCACCAGCTGCAACTTCCTTGTTGCAAAAGTTACACCATCAACTATCACCCAAGACTTAATTACCAGAGGCCTCACTTCATCATCTGAATCTTCATTATCTTCCCAAGCGCGTCGCGCTCGGTTCTGCACTAAGTCACCACCAGCCGAGGCAGTGTCATTTTTCTGCTGATCCACTTCATCAATCGCTTGAATAGCCAACACCTCCCTTCCCCCTTTATTCTGACAAAGCACTAACGTAGAACCCTCTACCTCTTTTAATTTTCGGGTCTGAACCAAAATCCCATGCTATTTTGTTCCTGATACCTTTGTTCCATCAACGCCCATGTGAGCTCCACCGACGCAACCTCACCACTATCTGCCATCATCACCTCTTCCTCTTTTGAAATGTTCAGGTCTGGGAAAACAAAAGATCCGGTTCTTGAAACCAAGTCAAACTCGCTAAGTTACCTACTTGAACCAGACGGTTTATGTAATCTTTTGATAGGCCCTCCTGCCACCACTCCTGATGGGTTTATTCACATGCACAAACAATTCAGGGATGATTAATGTCGGATTTGGTCCGAAATTATCTAAAACTTACTAATGACGCTTACACTTCACTTTCCACTTCCTTTCTAACTGGAGATTCATAGTGCATTTTTCATGTTCCCAATTGGACGAAATGAACACAAACGAGTGTTTTCAGCTCTTATCCGACGAAGGAGGTTCAAAAATCTTCCTCATTCCGGTTAACTAGGTATAGAAGAAATGAGATTTGGCAAGCTTAGCTACATCAATGGCTAGGAGAAAATCTGCCAAGCAGACTTTAATTATTAATAAGCGTGAGCTTAGAACTATACTAAGGAGCGTCCTCCACCCATTCACAACTAATTATGTTGGCATATGCCTATTACGCTAAAGAAATCCAGAATTAATGAGGGCAAGGGCAATCAAAGCCCCAATCAAATATGGTAGTGAATGGGCAAGTCTCATAATCTCGTGCCTAGAAAGGATGTTCACCAACTGATGCCACCCTCACTATTATATCCTCGGGAATCCCGTACCTAACTCTAAAGCTTAGTAACTCGTTATCATCCAGTTACCCATATTTAGGGATAAGTTGAGAGAAATAACTTTCTAAGAAGACTAGGTCTTCAAATTCTGTCTCTGCAAGTTTTCAACACTTTCTTCTTCATTGCCTTTTTCGGTGCCCTCGTATCTACTTGTTTGAATGCAATGAGCCAATACGACGAATAAGAACAATTAAAAGAGGATGTGGCTCAAAGATGGGTATCATGCCTAGTGAAGATGGTTTTCGATTTTTATTGGCATCTGAATAAAGGATTCATCAATTATACTAAAACCAAAGGGTTTTCTCCAGAACAAATGCTAACTATACGTACATAAAATTGACATATCTGTATTGACGCCTGAAGATGACGAGAATCTTTCTGGAGCAATAGAACCTTGAAGCAACAACAAATGAAGCGAATATAGGATATAATCGACGGAATAATACTATAAATAATCGAAAGAAGAAGTGCAAAATAGTAATTTTCTTTACGCCAACGTGTGATGTGATAAGCAATTGTCAGAGACTTTAAGCCTTAAGCACGCTTCATCAAAACCCAAGCCGCATTTTCATAAAACGAAATCGTTAACTCCCACGTGTAGATATGAGCCAACCATGTGTCGTTTAACGTTGAAAATTTCGAATAACCTACAAGTGTCAGTCATACGTCATTCAACTTGGGTCCTCCATAATATCGATTTATCTGCTCGCCTTATTATTTTTAATTCATCGATTCTATGCTTACCGCGCACAATCCATGAACTATGGGGTGTCCTGATGAGGGGATATCCTCTGACTGTCAAGTAAGAAGGTATAGGAGCAGACGAAGTCACTCGAAGAGTATGAAGCGACCCTGAGTACGGTATAAATCCGAGATCTATATAAGAAATTAGGGAATGCCTGACCGCTGCGAGGTAGATTGATAGAGCTCGGACCGATCAAGTATTTCACCGACCAAAGGTGCAGATAGATAACTTGACCTAAAGAAAGAAACAATCGATATATATGGCTGAGAGGTATCAATTGGAAGTGCACTCAGCTTCGCACACGGATAATACCGATCGAGCCCGATCTAAAAAAACCGGTCAATGCCATGATTTAATGCTACTTGAATGGAACCAATCAAACCACTAGCGCATTACTCATAAATTCAAGTCCCATAATGTAAATGCAGTCTTACGTGTAGTCACCGAAATTAAATATTATAGTAACAACAAAAAGCCGAATAAAAATATAAAGAACCATAAACAAATAGTAAGTTATCTTATGTGATAATTAAAATTTATTGCTTGTCATTGTCTTTTGTTATTTTCTGGTAAAAGCACTAGTATTTACGAGTTTAAATGCTATATTCATACGAATGTTCGAAATTCCGTGTTCATATACGTATAATGAATTAGTTTGAACAATACGAATCTGTGATGAATGTACAAACTGCGCTAATTGTATAATTGGCACTGTTTGTATTAATATTTAACTTGTTTTGAACAAACATAAAAATTGTTACTGTTAACGTCCTTTAAAACTCCTGTAAACCCGATCTTTAATTCCTGAATCAGGAATAATTTATGTTTCGTGGTGCGTAAGATATTGATTGGTTAGTCCTTAAAATATCTGTGTTTTGGAGATTTACCCTACAGATTTGTAAGTTTAGTTAAATTTATAGATTAAAATGTAGGTAGGTTAAATTAGGAGTTTTTGTGAGCCTATTCATTCATTTTACAGAGAATAGATTTGAAGTTTATAATTTTCTTTCGTTGTGTTTTGGAGTGAAAGTTCAAGAAAGAATATAAATGGTGAATGGGACAGTCAGGTCACGTGCTTCGACATTTAAACAAGTGAGCGTGAAAGTGTATATAATACAGATAACATAAGATTAGTGAAATTCAAATGAATAAGATTAAGAAGGAAAAGAAATTGATTGGTGCATGAAAGTTGGAAAAAGTAGTGGTTTGTCAACTCTGAGATTGACCTTAGTTAGAGTATAACTGCACCAACTTTTAATTCTTGTACCCAACTTGACAAAAAATTCAATAAAAGTGCGTCTCTTTTTTGCTCTTGTGGTTGTGGCCTTATCTTATTTTCCTTTCTTTCTCTCAACTCATCATAACATTTACTATAAGGTATGGCCAAACAGAGAGAAAAAGAGAATCAATAATACAGTACAGTACATTATATGTATATACACATACATACGTACAGCAGTACTAGAGAGAGAAAGCAGTCACGAGGAGAGTGAAAAGTCTGAAACACACGGATGTGAGAGAGAATATTGAATGAAGATGGTCTGTCTTCGACCCAAACAACTTATAAAACGACAGAAAACTAATACCCTGCAAAAAGCATAATATCTGTCTATATTATAACACTGTCATTTCTAAATTTATTTCCACCACAGAACATAACCCACCTCTTTTTTGTAATAACATTAATTAATCCAACAATAAAAATTACAATACTTAGATTTTACATTTACTTGAAGAGAAAAAAGCAAAACTAAAATTCTAAAAGCTCAAGAGGGATAGACAGAGATGGAGAAGATGAGTTGGATAGGAACGGGGAGAAGCCGGTATTTAACTTTATAACATTATATTTTGTTATAAAGTTTATAAGAATATGGGAAAGAAGAGGGATGAATATGGTAAGGGGTCTTACAAGGTCAAGAAAAGGTCTTACAAGGTCAAGAAAAAGAACGCGACTAGGTGGGATGTGGTGTGGTGTGGTGAAGAGAAAAAAAAAATAAAAACAGCTCAGATTGGATAGGGCCGAATGAACTAACATGAACAGACCACCATTGGAATGAAAACCCTAGCTTGAAATATAGATGGACTTGGAAGGATTCTTTTGCTAAGATCACCATGCGGTATTTGGGGACTTAAACCTGCAAAAGATTCATATCTGTATTATTAAGATGCATAAATTTGTACACAATATAGAACATAAATGTAAAAAGATGACGGTGTAGTTCTTCTCTTACTTTGAAGCAACTTGTGTTTCACTTTTATGTTTGGAACCCTTTCTTTGTGTGCCTCCATATTTGTATGTTTGTAAGAGAGAGTTAATTCGGAGAGAGTTTTTGTGATTGTAAATGAGTTTGTATGTTAGATATGGAAAAGTGGGGAGATGGTGGAGCATTTTAAAGAGAGAGAAGAATAAGGGGATTCATGGGTCTAATGGGCTTCTTCATGGGCGAGACCGTAAAAAGCACAAGGTCTATAAGCATTAGCTGATGTCACTCTCAAAGGTTTATCCTAATTAATTTTATTTTTAGATCATTTATGAAAATAGGTAATATCGTATTTTTGCATTTTTGCTTTTGTTTGTTTGTTCCGTCTAATTTTATTTTTAAATCAGAACTACTTAATATATCTTTCTACAAGTTGTTTTCTTTATAAAAGAAATACTGTTATTTTTTTAGATAAAAAATATTATATTCGCATTTAAGTATATATATTAGGTATAAATTTATTTTATAGATTGATGTTGAAGTTTATTAGATTTGTATTTCGATAGTTTATATTATAGAAAAATAAAATTTAAAATTTGATTTTGTATAATCGATTATACATGGTGAAACATGATTAAAAATTTAGTTTTATATGTTTTGAAATATTTGGAGCACTCTCGTATAGTATAAAAAGAGATTTTTTCTCATTTTATAAATCGAAGAGTTGTTGTCCAAAACTAATTCAGGATTGCAACGATGCGTTAAAGTAAAAAAGCAATGATGCGATACTCAGATGCATCAACGCGACGAACAATACATAAGTTGGTCATCGCGACGATCTTTACTGCTCACCACGACAACATGATTTTAGCTATAGATCTTTTTTGGTTTTTTCTTGTTTTAATTGCTTATGTGTTTGTTACCCTGAATCTCTTTTGTATTAACACCAAACCGCTCAATTTAGATACGTAAGTTTTATTTAATTAAGCACATATTGCATATTTAAGTATGTTGTAATGTCTATGTATTGTGTTAATCTTTTAAAGAATGTATAGTATATTGCCACATCATGTTTGCATAAAGTAAACATGTAATGTTGTGAATGTATATTATTTTGAATTTGGGAGTGATGACCTTCAATGATTAAGGAATTGGACTATAAAATGTAAAAGGTAATGTCTCACATCGCATAATTTTTTTTCATGTTTAGAATTAAAATGACATACATATCATTTTAGATATATGAGGCCTTGATAGGATATTTCAAATCATAAAGATTGCTTCAGATGTCCATGTTGTAATAAAATGCAACACAAAAGGTATTTTTGGCTAGACTACTTATTTATTGGCTTATTTTGTACTTCGACATTTCATATGTTCATATTCTAGAATTGTAGACGGGCTGGTCTTGTTAATCGAGTGACCTCTATATGTGCGAGTCTTACATGAAAATGGTATGAGCGCTCATTGCCAAGGACCAGTAGTTATGTGTGTAAATCGTGCATGTGAATATTATGCACACACTTGTTTGAAGGTTAGCAAACCGATGCAAAATTTTGTTCTTGCATTCACACACCACATAGTTATACATAACTGAATTTCAGTGCTGAATGATTTTTGTTAAGTATGCCACAAAATACCCAGATCGACCTACATGAAGCTTTGATTATTTTAATATATAGTCGTAAATCAACACTCACTTATTTAGAGAGTAAATATCTAGGAATAAAATATAGAATGTTGGTGTTTAATGGATTCACTAAGGATTATGATGACATAGTTCAAATAAATGTCTATTAGAACTGAAAACTTGAGAAAATCCAATATGTAGACTCGAGGCTTCAATCTCCACTTTGTTTTTACTTCTCTTCTCTCTAAAACAAAATAAACAACGAGTCGTAAGGCTTAAATCTCCGCTTTCACTTTACATAGACTCGATGATGTAATTCATAATTCACAAACCTAAGATTAACATAAATAATATATTATTGTGTCAAGCCAAATAATGAAACGGTCGCTACCATACTGAATCATGGTACAACTTGTCGGGTAGTGGCACCATTTCTTGACGTTTGTACCATTGTACTATTTGTCTCATTTCAAATGCACACTCTATATTAATCTTCACAATCAACAAAAAAATTATAATTCATTTAAAAATATTCCATACAAGTGAGCAAGCTCATTTCATGAACTTAGAAGAGTACCAAAAAGTCTTCAAAACATGTTTCAGCACCTTCGATCCAACATGAGATCAATATGCATCTTCAGTTGCAGTAGAAATATTGCACTTATCTTCGTCAGAATCAATCTTAGGTTCTAACAGACGTCTCTGCACCCACGTCTTCAGTTTGAGCTTCAACCAAACTAGTTAGAGTTTCAACAGTTCCGGCACTTTAGTCTCAGTCATCTTCAGCCCAAACCTTTAACAATGCTCTGCACCAGTATCTTTTAGCCTAGACATGATAATTCACCACCTTAGCTTATATTGAATCCAATATTTATTTCCTTGTAATTCTATATACTCTTTGGAGTCTCCACTTCACATGCCTTGAAGATTTTCACAAGTTTCATACAGTTTGTGAACTTTAAAATCGGAAATACTTTGGTTAGAGGATCCAAATCATTTTTCTCACTTTTAATGTTTCCCACCTCCATGTGCTCTCTCCCCACCACGTCTCGGGTTAAGTGTGTTTTGATATATACATATTTAGTCTCTCATGAAACTTTAAAATTTTCAATAAATTAAGAGTACTAGTATTATAACAAAAAGTAGTCACATCTTGTTCTATACAAGTGATTGGTGAGGATAAAAGTAGCCTGAGGGTAGGCTGGTAATTTAAAGTGGAGTTTTAAGGCGGCGTAAGGGTGTTTCACGGTGGTGTGGTGGTGTTTAAGGGTGTTTTAAGATATTTCAGGGTGTTTCAAAGTGTTTCAAGAGTGGAGAGAGAATTAAACAGCCTGGCAGCAGTTAATTTTTCTTACTCATAGTTAATGCTGGTGGTTGGGCATTTATAGTGTAAGATTTGGGCCCTTATGGGCTTTCGGGTCAACTTTAATGGACCCGGGTCATGTTCAAAGACCCATGAGTTTTAAGCAGATGTCCAGGTAGCTTAGTCAGATAGTGTTTAGGTATTTTAGTACTTTAGTCATAGTTCGAACTGCCTTATGCTTGCAGTGTTCAAAATCACATGTCCGGTTCAATCAGTCCTGTTCGGATTATAGTCTTGGAGTCTGTCCGATTTTCGGGGAGTTTTACTTTGGACTACCCTTCCGGGGCGCTCTTCGAATTCGGACTCATCAGGAGCCCCTTTTTTAGGTATTTGAACAAGTGTCCTTGTTAAAGAACTGAAAAACAGTCCGATTGAAGAAGTGGTTTTCCAATTCGAAGAGAGTTAAGACAGGCCCGGACAGCCCAACCGTTACGAATTCCAAACGGTTCTTTGTCAGAAGTAGTGGGACACGTGTCACCTTCTGGTTGGTCACTCCAGCCGTTTTTCTACCTCGAAAATTACACCACTTTATTGAATAGGTAACTTCTTTAAATGGTTTTGATGACGTCAGCACCGTCTTTTAATCATTGCCCAACTTTTCGGATTCTCCTAGGAATCAAACCCCTTTTTTACATTTACTATAAATACTATTCATCTTTCACAGTCTCATTTTCACTTTGCCATTTTACTCAAAACTTCATCTCTCTAAAACCTTAAGATTTCCTTAATCGTTTTATGTTCACAGCAAGAACAGCTTTAATCAAGGGTGGCTGGCTCAATCTTTCAGAACTAGAGAGAGCTCAAAGGGTTGAAAAAGAGAAAAGGATTGCAGCAGGGCTTCCAGCATCGCCAGTTGAGAGACCAGCCACTTCAATCGAAGAATCTGATAGAGGTTCGTCTTCTTCGAAAGGTACAAAACCTAGAAAACTTTTTCGAACGACACTCTCCCCCATTGTTTCAGACTCTTCAGTTCAAGAGTCAATTCCTGTCGTCGAACCAGGGGTTACTGTTACGAGTGTCAAGAAGAAATCTACTTTTATTGCCATGGGGTCCGACTCCGATCATTCTCCAGACAAGCTTATTATGAAGAGACCAAGTAGACTGGTTAAAGGACTCTCCTCAAAAAATACTAGTGAGTCGGGGTCCGGAACAACTGTTAGAACCCTCCGGGAGAGGCCGGTTGGTCCGGAGGCTAGCAGTCCACTACCTCCCAAGGAAACTTCGACCTCAGAAACTCAAGCTGAGGTGAGAACTCAAAAGTATACAACGAGCCGCCAGTCCGGAGGATCAGCTGTACCAAGCTTCATCCCTCCCCGGGTTGTTTCTGCAGAAGCTCCCCCAACAGTAATGGAGGAGAGGATGGAAGACTCCACTGAGGAGGTCAGGTTTGAGTCCGAGTCTTCCGGACAAGCTGAAACTGCAATAGTTGTTGCCAAGAAAGGCAAAGAGGATTTGTACTTGAGCCGTCCGGATCTGCCGGAGGGCCTTGAAGGGAAAGTTGGGCCCTGCTTTCACAAGGTAGAATTTAAGTATCTCTTATCTTTGTTAAAAACCAAGTATGCGTTTATTCATACTAGAGACTTGGGACGGCTTCGCACTAAGTGGGGGATCCCTGAAAACGTAAAGATCCGAATTCCCATCGATCCGGAGACCCCGATGGATTGTAAGAGGAATGAGATTGTATTTTTTACAGAGCTGTTCAATTGGGGACTGAGGTTCCCATTGGATCCGGAGATAGTGCGCTATTTCCATTTAGTGAAGTTATGTCCATCGCAGCTGAGCCCCAACGGATGGTACACCTTGATGTCATGCATTATGGCGTCCAGGCTGTCCGGAATCCCTCTTCCCATGGAAGAGTTCGCTGCTGTGGCAAGTCTATGCAAACATCACCAGTTCCCCTTTTATCACTTTAATATGGGGAACAATCTGAAAGCTGTCGATGATCTCCTGGAATCGGAGAATAAATGGAGGAGCCAGTTCTTGTTTATAAGTGGCTCATGGGAGAATGGGAAGAAGATTAAGGTTGGGGAGAATCCTAGCCTTCTTCGAAGTAGATGGAGAAGTGATCGTAAGTTTTTTCTTTAAGTTTCTATTCGAATCTTCCCTTCTTTAAGCTTTCACTAACGTAATTATTCTTTTGTTTTGCCAGAACTGCCAAAAGAGTTCGGAGACTATGCGAAAGCCGGACAGGTTACCTGTGGCAAGATAAACATATGGGCCGCAGAGAACTGGGAGAACCGGTTTCACAAGGCTTTCACTCCGGGAAACTTAGCCAGATCTCACCTGTGGAACACCACAGGTCGGAGGGATTTAACATGGGAGGAGTTCTCCACCCCTCTTGATGATGACATAATGCTGAGAAGGTCTCACGAGCTAGATGGGACCCTTTTCCTCCCTCTCCGGGCCAAAGCCCCAAGTAAAATGAAGGGCCAGAAGAAGAAAGGGAGGAAAACGGCAGTGGATACGGAGAAAAAGGATCTAACTGACACAGAGGTGCCAGTCCCAGCTCAAGTTGATGCAAACCTTCTACAAGTGGTAGAAGTGGAAAGTAAGAGACACGGAGAGACTCCCTCAAAACCTCTAAGGGCCTCCAAACGAACTCGCAAGCAAGCAAGCGATAGTGCTGACAGAGAAGTAAAAAAGAAGAAGACTTCTCAAGAAGAAGAGTTCGCTGTCCGGGATCCGGAGCCCACTTTCCCAATTGATCCTACATTGGCTGAAGCGATCCCAGAGAATCTTAACGAAGGAATTCCAGGGGAGCTCCATACTGATGAGATTGAAAGGGGAGAGATCAATATGGACGAAGTGGATGTCACCGGCCTGGGTCCTCTAGGTGATTACTTTCTTGGTCTGTCCAGAGACGAGTTTGCTGGGCCATACGTTCCTCCAAGTAGTTCCAACACAGTGAACTTTAATGGCAAGACTTTCTTGGTTTCCAGCGAAAGGGACATTATAGCTCACTCCCTCCTTAGCAACGTGCAACCTGTGCTCACCCTGGAAAGGCAAGTCCGGAGTCAGGCAGAAACCATTAATGAGCTTAAGTCTGAGAAGGAGAAACTGTCCGATGACCTCCGGGGTGCCACTACCCAGGTTGACTTGCTTAAGGAGTCGAACGAACAGCTGAAGAAGAGTAAAAATGAAAGCAACACAAAAGTTGCCTCTTTAGAGAAAACCCTAGAAGATCTCCGGGCTAAGCTGTCCGAGTTGGAGAAGGACTTGAAAACCTCAAAAGATGAGACTGCAGCAAAAGAGAAGCTTGTCACCAATCTGACTACTGACAAACTTGCTTTGGAGAATGCAGTGACTCAGGCTGTTGGTGAGAAAGCTGCCCTGGTGAAGGATCAAGAGGCCATGATCAAGGCCAAAATCAATGCTTATGCCAAGGAGATGATACGGAGTGAGGAATTATTGATTGAGAAGGTGAAGTCCGACATGGTCCTTCTATTTCATGAGAAGTTCCCGAAGAGGAGACTTGGGGACTTATGGCGTTATGTGGATGATGACGATCTCCCATATTGGACCATGGTTGATGAAGGGTACACTGATATATCCTCATCTGGTGACGAGGAGGAAACCGGAGAGAGTCCGGGTGAAGAAGAGGCTGATCCCAAAGGAAAGAAGGTCATTGAGGAAAAAAGCGATGTCAAGACCAAGGGAACAGATGAGGGCGAGCCATCTTCAAAGGCTCCCCCTTAGTTGGTAATTTATTCTGCTTACTTTTTTGTTTGAACCAAAGTCCTTGGAAGGCCAAGGCACCTTTTTGTGATGCTGTCCATTTTGTCCGGACAGATTTTTGTATTGTGTTTAAACTTGTTTAAAAAGTCCTTGGAAGGCCAAGGCAATTTTAAGTTTATTGAATGAATGTTTTATTTTGCACAACCTTTCTCTTATTCCACAGTTTGTTTAAGTATTTCGTATTGTGAGAGTGTTTAATTTCTCTGGCTAGAATTTAAATAGCCCTTAGATCTTTCAGTCCGAATAGTATGACAATCACCAGAATTTTGTAAAAACTTAGAAAATTGTTCAAGAAGGCTTCAAGTTTTATTGAAAGCTCTTCGTGGCGCCGAAGAGAGGGAGTGGTATGCCCCCAAATATTTACATGGATGTTTAAACAAGTAAATATTTACATAAGTTTTATTCCAAATACATTCGAAGGTGTTCAATATTCCAAGGGTGAGTTAAAACCCTGCCATCTTTGTCTTCCAGCCAGTATGTGCCAGGTTTGATTCTTTCAACCACAGTATACGGACCCTCCCAAGTTGGGGCCAGCTTTCCGAAGAGTTTTTCCTTGGTATGCGAGAAAACTTTCCTCAATACTTTATCTCCTGGTTGAAAGTCCCTTCTTTTAACCTTGGAAGCAAACCTGCTTCTCATCAAGCCCTGATAGTGTGCCATTCTAAGATGAGCTTTTACTCGCCTTTCTTCAATCAAATCAAGCTGATTTCTGATTGCTACTTCATTAGCCTGTCCGGAGAAGTTATGAACACGAAAAGAGGGGAGTGTCTTCTTTATGGGAGCTATTGCATCCATCCCATAGACCAAGGCAAAAGGTGATTCTTGTGTGGCAGCCCCAGGCGTTGTCCGGTAGGCCCACAAGACTTCTTGTAAATAACTAGGCCACTTCCCAGCAGCCCCTTCCAGATTTTTCTTTAAGCCGGACAGTATTGTTCTATTAGCCACCTCAACTTGCCCATTGGCTTGTGGGTGGAATGGTGAAGAAAAGCAGTGATGAATACCCCTTGAGGCACAGAAGCTCTCCATTTCTCTGTTGTCAAACTGTGGCCCATTATCTGTTGTTATTCTCTGAGGGACACCGAATCTGCAACATATGTTGGATAGAATGAATTTTATAACAGCCTTTGATGTTGTTCCTGCTAAGGGGGCTGCTTCTATCCACTTCGAAAAGTAGTCGATGGCTACAATTATGGTTTTACGCCCTCCGGACGCCATAGGGAGAGGCCCAACTAAGTCCAATCCCCATCGAGCAAAAGGGATAGGCTCAGAAATTGATTCCAAAGGGATGGCTGGTACATGAATTTCATTGTTGTACCTCTGGCATGGATCACACCTTCTTACCAGTTCCTTGGCATCTTTCATTATTGATGGCCAATAATATCCAGAGAGAAGCACTCTTCTTGTTAATGCTCTAAATCCACAATGGGCTGATCCCTCACCATCATGCAGTTCGGAGAGAACCATTTGTGACTCATGATCTCCTAAACAGCGTAGGAGAGGTTTACTATAGGATTTCTTGTACAAGACCTCTCTAATCATGATGAAACCACGAGCCTTGTGTTTTAACGTTCTGGCTTGTGATTTTTCCAAAGGTACAATACCATCGGACAGATATTGTATAAGTGGAGACCTCCAATCTTGAGGTTTATTTACTTGTATTTCAAAAACTTCCTCTTTCTCCCCTTCATCAAGTTGAATAGAAGGACTTTCAAGCACATGGATCCATGGATAGGACTCCGTATATGCTATTGTTGCCAATGAGTCTGCCAGTTCATTCTCTGCCCGGGGAATATGCTCATAGACAACAGCTTTAAACTTCATTGCCTCATTTTTCAAGAGAAGTAAATACTTGATTAACTGTTCTTTTCTAGCTTCTGATAGGCCCAAGGCATGGTGGACAAGCAATTGGGAGTCGCTTAGCAGCTTGACCCTTTTTGCTCCACAAATGTAAGCCAATTTTAATCTAGCTATAGCTGCTTCGTATTCGGACTCGTTATTGGACGCCCTAAAAGCAAAACAAATAGCTTGAAACATGTTGTCCCCATAAGGAGAGGTAAGACATATTCCTGCCCCAGACCCTATGGCACTGGATCCTCCATCTGTTCGGACAATCCACACTTTTTTGTCTTTTGAATCAGCAGGTTGTTCTGAGTCCCTATCAGAATGGAATTCGACGAGAAAATCTGCCACAGCTTGAGCCTTTACTGCTGTTCGAGGAGCAAAGTCTATGTCGAAGTCCCCCAACTCTACTGACCACTTTGTCATTCTGCTCGAAATATCCGCTTTCTGAAGGACATTTTTTAAAGGGAAAGATGTCCGGACTATGATAGGATGAGCCTGAAAATAAGGCCTCATCTTTCTTGCAGCTATCACCAAGGCCAATGCTAATTTTTCAAGTTTCAAGTAGCGCCGTTCAGCATCAGTCAGGCTTTTGCTGATGTAGTATACTGGGTGAGGATACCCATCAACCTCTCTAACTAACACAGCACTGATAGCACAACTTGAAACAGCCAGATACACAAATAGAGTCTCCCCATCGATTGGTTTGAATAAAGTCTTCGGAGAGGACAGATGCTTCTTGATTTCATTAAATGCCTCATTACACTGTGGTGTCCACTCAAACCCCTTTGCACCCTTCGAAGTTTGAAAGAAAGGAGCACATCTGTCCGAAGACCTTGAGATGAATCTGTTCAAAGCTGCTAACCTCCCCGTTAACCGCTGCACTTCTTTAATATTTCGTGGAGGCTCCATTTGGAACAAGGCATTGAGTTGGTCCGGGTCGGGCTGTATTCCATGCTCACTTATAATATACCCTAAGAACTTCCCGGACTGCACTCCGAACACACATTTTTCAGGATTTAATTTTAAATTTACCTTGGCCAGGTTGGCAAAAGTCTCCTGGAGGTCGGACAAGTGCAGCTGCTCATCCACACTTTTTACCATCATATCGTCAATGTAAACCTCCATATTTCTTCCAATTTGATCAGCAAAGGCTTTATTGACTAACCTTTGATAAGTAGCCCCATCATTCTTCAAACCAAAGGGCATCACCTTGTAGCAGTGTAATCCTCTATCAGTAACAAAAGTGGTATGCTCTTGATCCCTGGGATCCACCTGGATCTGATTGTATCCGGAGAAAGCATCCATAAAGGAGAGCAGCTTGTTCCCAGAAGTAGAATCTACCAGCTGATCTATCCGGGGAACCGGATACAAGTCTTTTGGGCAAGCTCGATTGAGATCTGTGAAGTCAATGCACATTCGCCATTTACCGTTTTTCTTTTTTACCAAGACCGGATTGGCAGTCCACAAAGGGTACTGAGATTCTTTAATGTGCCCCATCTTTGTGAGTCTGTCAACCTCTTGTACAATGACATCAGCCTTTTCTTTTGAGAAAGCTCTCCTCTTCTGTACCACAGGTGCCACATCTCTCCGGACAGATAGGTGATGGGAAATCACCTCTGATGGAACTCCAGTAACATCAACATTGCACCAAGCAAAGACATGCTGATGGTCTTTTAAGAATTTTAACATTTCTTCTTTCAATACTTGTGGCATTTTGGATCCTATCTTGACAAATTTCCCTTCTTCTAAACAGTGTGTCTCAACCTCCTCAACTGGGATCAACACTCCGGGGATCTCCCTGGGGTCATCAATTTCACCCTCACCCCCAGAAAGGCCCTCAAACTGCTATTGGTCATTCATACGGACTGCCCCCAGCGTTCGTGGAGCCAAGGCAGTGGCATAGCATTCCCTTGCAACTTTTTGACTGCTCCGGACAACCCCAACCTGCCCCTGAACAGCATATTTTAAACACTGATGGACTGTTGAAGCCACCGCATGCATCCTAGAGAGCCAAGATCTCCCTAGAATAGCATTGTAGCAAGTGGGACAATCCACCACAATGAAAAGTATTCGGACTGTTTTCTTGAAAGGGCCTCTGCCCAACAATACTTCTTCTTCGAACTCACCGATTACATCAGCTGAGCTGCCCGTGAAGCCTACAATCGATCTGTCTGACTTTTGAATCACAGCTGGATTTTTCATTTTCTTGTAAGTATCTAGGAAAAGGATATTGGCAGAGCTCCCAGTATCTACCAGGATTCGCCTTATCTCATTGCCCCCTATCGATGCTCCTATGACAACAGCATCTTCATGAGGGCCAGCAATGTCTCTCAAATCATCCCCATCAAAGACAATGAATGGGAATAAATTTGACGATTGATAAGAGGTCATGCCCCCTTCTAGTTGGGTTGCCAAATTATGTACATGCCTTTTTCTTGATGAAGTGGTAGGAGCCGTTACAGTGTCCCCTCCGAAAATTGTCAAGGACTCAAAAAATTCAATGAGCCCGGAGACCGTCCTAGAACGCTCCTCTATTGCACCCACTCTGTTCCTTGTTGGATCAGGATCCAAATATTCAGATTCCACATCAAACCTTTCAATGATCACCATAGCCCCTTCTGGGGCAGCATTAACCGGACCAGCCCGGTGAGTGTTATCAGGCCTGTTGCCTCCTCTTCTTTTGACATACGCACCCAACTTCCCTCTTTCAATCAGGTTCTGAACCTCTTGTTTCAAGGCTATACAATCATCAGTAGTATGGCCAATATCATTGTGATATTGACAAAAAGAACTGTTTCGATGTTCTCTGGGAGACTGCAAGGTTGCCGGTCTCCGGTAGTGTATTTCATCTTTAGTTTTCTCGAAAATGGTTGCCACACTTTCTTTGAGCTCTGCAAACCACTCCGGTTGGACCCACGGCCCCCTTTTGTTTCTAGACTGTTGACTTTGTGCAGGAGCAGCTGGTTGAGACTGAGCTTTTCCTCTTTCATGCCCCTGTCCGGTTTCTCTAGCTTTGTTTCCGGACGGGTTTGGATTGGGAGTTGGTGTCACCGGGGTGGATCTCACCTGCCTGTGCACCCTGGTTTTTTTTGTTTCATCAACATTTATTTGCTTGCCGACTTGATTCAGCAATCCACCCCAGGTCATGGCTTTCTTCCTTGTTACTGAATCGGCCAGGTTGCCCGGGTTCAAACCTTGTCTCAGGGATGCTATTGCCACTTGTTCAAAGCAATCAGCCAGCCCGTTCTTTGTGTTCACAAAACGACTTATGTATTCTTTCAATGATTCATTTGGCTCTTGGGCACAATGGATTATGGTATCTCCATTGCCCTTGAGCTCCTTACTTCCCACAAATTGCCTTCGAAAGGCCACCCAGAAGGTATCAAAGTCTCTGATACAGCCCTGAGGAAGGCTGTTATACCACTTCAGAGCACTCCCCGTAAAGGACTGGGAGAAGGCCCTGCAGAGTAGTTTATCATCATCATCAAAGTTCATCATGAAGTTCTTGAATTGCTCCAGATGATTGTCCGGATCAGTACTGCCGTCGTACTTCTCCATCTTTGTGCTGTCAAACCTCTTGGGGAGGTTCCCGGATAGGATTTTAGAAGACAGTGGGGACTGCCTCCAATTCCTTCCACGACTGAACACGGTATCCTCATTAGGTGTTGCAAAGATACCTGGCTCATCATGGAAGGAAAATGGATCCACCAACATCCGGTCTATATGTCTCCGGCTGTGAGATGATCCTTTCCCAATGTGTCTTTTCATTCTTCCATGGTGGTCTCTTTTTCTGGAATACTTTTTAACTTGCTTTTGTTTTTTCTTGGTTCGCCCTTCGTCACTGCTGGAGGACAAGGACTTTTCATTCCCCTCACTGTCCGAAGAGCTGTCCGAAGATTCTGAACTTGAGTCAGAACTCTCCACAGGCTTGGACCGGTGAGACTTTTTAGAACTGGCATGTGTCTTTTTAGTGCTCACATGAGTCTTTGAAGCCTCATGCTCTCGAGGGTTATCAGAGCGATGAGCAACTGATGCTTTGGATTTCTCCTTTACGCCCATCTTGGCCTTTTCAGCCCTCGGAGCTTCTATTTCAACCCTCAACCTGTCACGCTCCTGGACAGTATATTCATCGTTCTCTTCCACCACTTCGAGCAAAGCTGGTGGAAGCTCTGGATTATCCGGATTCATTCGGACAGAATTCTTTTACTTGGTTTTGAATGTTTGATTCAGGCACCGTCGCCTCCCACTGTGGTCGCCAATTTGGTGAGGATAAAAGTAGCCTGAGGGTAGGCTGGTAATTTAAAGTGGAGTTTTAAGGCGGCGTAAGGGTGTTTCACGGTGGTGTGGTGGTGTTTAAGGGTGTTTTAAGATATTTCAGGGTGTTTCAAAGTGTTTCAAGAGTGGAGAGAGAATTAAACAGCCTGGCAGCAGTTAATTTTTCTTACCCATAGTTAATGCTGGTGGTTGGGCATTTATAGTGTAAGATTTGGGCCCTTATGGGCTTTCGGGTCAAGTTTAATGGACCCGGGTCATGTTCAAAGACCCATGAGTTTTAAGCAGATGTCCAGGTAGCTTAGTCAGATAGTGTTTAGGTATTTTAGTACTTTAGTCATAGTTCGAACTGCCTTATGCTTGCAGTGTTCAAAATCACCTGTCCGGTTCAATCAGTCCTGTTCGGATTATAGTCTTGGAGTCTGTCCGATTTTCGGGGAGTTTTACTTTGGACTACCCTTCCGGGGCGCTCTTCGAATTCGGACTCATCAGTGATCTCACTCAATAATCCCTTCACCATATAGAATCCTTCATAGCTTTAGTAATAACCATATATTATCCTTCCGTAAATTAAAATAATATATAAAGGACTTCAAGCTAACCACTCTTCCATGTACAATAAACATATAATCCAAAAGTGACTTTCTTGTATCAAAATAACCCACATAAATTATAGTAAACCTACACTCTCAAAATTTCATCATCTATATACTTTTGATCATAACACAATCCAACTTCACCCAAGTCCTTCAAGTACCTTATGAATTATCTGAGGACTTGATAGTGAGGATTTCCTGGATTTGACATAAATCTTCTCAAAATACTAAAAGAGTAGGATTATTAGGTATACGCATATCATTTCATACATTATGCTTAAAATGACACTTGCATAAGGTATCTTATGCATGAATTTCTTATCTTTTACTTTGGTTGGTGCTTGAGTAAGACTTAGATTGAAATGGGCACCAATGGAAGTTCTAACATTTTGGTCTTCAAATATTCCAAATTTCTTGATAATCTTCTATATGAATTCAAGTTGAGATAAATATAAATACATTCTCAGCATATTCCTCTTGATCTCAATACCAAGTATCCTTCTAGCTTATTCGATATCATTTATCTCAAGTATCCCTTAAGACGAGTCTTCATCATTTCAATTCCCCTATTATGTTTTCGAGTTATTATGACCTAATCCATGTACAATACCAACAATATTTATCTTTCCATGTGATTTTCCCTATTACATTAGACACATTTGTCAGATTAGCTTCTTACATACTCGATGGATCTCATAATATAATCAAATCTTGGATTTAAAACTATTAGGATCTCATCCACATAAAATAACAACAACATTTGACTCTCTATGTGTATTTGATCATTACATTAGACATATTTTTCATAGAAACGTCTTACATACTTGATGGGCCTCATAATAGAATCATATCTTGGAAATCAATACCCTCTTTTATTGTGAATCTCGTAGCCACTATCATATCTTTATAATTGGATAAAAAATTCCAATAACAAATTACTTTCTCTTGAATACATGAATATGAAAACTTTATATTTTAAATATTCAAAGCATATTAATTTAGACTACATAAATCTATATATGGACTCAAACAAACGTCTCATCAATAGTACCACATATTCATAGATATTATCACTTTATTTGATTTTGAGTTGAACTCCGTGGAAGATTATATGCATTATAAGTTGATTAAGAATGAAGTCATTTATATGGCTTTGTATGTTGATGAAATACTTATTGCCACGAATGATCCAGATTTATTACATGCCACTAAGGTTATTCAATATGAGAAATTTGACATAGAAGATCTTGGTGAAGCGTCTTTTGTATTAGGGATCCAAATAATGAGAAATTAACCTCAAATATTACAGATCTGACACAAAATACATACATTGAGATATGTTACAATGTTATGGTTCATAAAATAACAAATAAGTTCTCACTAAGTTAGTATTTTAAGACATATTCGAACATTTAATTAATAAATAAATGCATATATGCTTTGACTCTTGAGAGTTTTATGTAGCTTAGGTGTGTACCAGACCATACATATTTTTATAGTATGAATATTAAAGAGTTACTTGAGCAATTACAGGAGTTGACAATTAGAATGCCATCAAGATGATCCTCTAATATTTGAATAAGTCCAAGCATTGCGAGTTGCATAAAATAAATTTAATAATTTGAATATTGTCACCTATTATAATGTATATTTTACCAGTTGCATAATCATTGAACGATGTACATCAGGTTATGTATTAATTTTGGTTAGAGGCATCATCTTGTGGAAGAGTGTTAAATAGACTCTTGCAAAACCTTGACAGTGAAATTATGTGGTATGTTTTGAAGCATCACTCTATGTATTATAGCTCAAATAATTTGTTATAAAATTGTGTAAAATGGTAAAAATTTAAATAAGACGTATGTTTAACCGTGGGAACAATTTATTTGTTATGTTCTCGAACAAAAACAATAGCTCGAGTAAGTCTAAACGCATATACATCAAGTTCGTATATGTAAAAAAGAGAATCGAGAATGCTTGGATCAATGTTTAGCACTTCCACACAAATTCCATGGTTGCATATCATTTCACCAAGGTGTTACATTCACGGTATTTTAAGAATATAATGCATGCATGAGCGTCATTAACTTAGAGGATATTTAGATTCCATAAGAGTTATGTTTCAACTGTATTTGTGTTTTTGGTACAATTTAAGATTCATTTGTATGGATACATTTGGTTAATGAATACAATGATTAATTATGCTATTCTTTATTAAATTTAATTTTGAGTCAACGATCTCAAATTCAGTATAGCAGGACTAGTTAGTAATCGATATGTAGTGATTACATGATCAGATGATTTCCATGTTGCACTCCATGAAAAGTCAAATTTTATTTAGGTTATAACTGAAAATATGATTCTTGTGGGAACTATTGTACATTAAGTGGGCACACCCCTCTTGACAATCATCTAAAGATAAGACATTCAGGTGCGAGAACATAATCGTACTAATAAAAGTCCAATGAATACAATAATTAGAGATAAGAAATATACATGTTGTAGCAGAAATATACAATTAAATACATATCATATATAACCTAACTGCATTCACAAGTCTTTAAAAAATAAATAAAAACAAAGGAGAAAAATATAGACATCGTATTCTTTTTATATCGTTTTTAATCTATCTTTTAACTCTGAACACGAGGTATACTTTTCTGTCCAAGCCATGAATAATGCATAATCACGGCTGAATAATGATTGTTTGAATTCATCATTCATAGTTATATAAAATGTTGTGATTTTCAACATCAAACGTTATGTAGTTTACTAAACAAAACTTTATGTGGTATACACATTAAAAAATAAATTTAAAATATTTTTTTATTTTTATTTTTTAATACCATAATCATCCGATTATATATATAAAGCTATTATTAGATTTTGACTTGTAAACTCCACGTAAAATAGTTAAAATTTTCAAAATAAAAGGCTATTTAGAATGTATATTTAAAAATTTGTTTATACGGTTCTGATACCACTAGCCATATATTTTCCATGTTGAGTTTAAAGGTACGTATGAGTTTGCTATTGGTACACTTCCAAAAGACCTCTTGCTAGTTCGGGTGGATTTACACTTGTATATACTATTTTTTTTTATAATATTAGCAATCACATATTTTGAACCAAATATGGAATGAAGTTTACTTTTCAACATCCCATTAATTGACGGAATAAATATTGTCGGACGGAATAAAAATCGTTCAGTCACAATACAAACACATCGTTGGATGTGTTGATGGATGTACTAACGCGCCTAATCACTAAATGAACGCTCACCGCAATGCTTAGATTGCGAACTTTTTTTTCATAGTATTATGTTAGTTTTGAAAAATCATACTGCCTTGAAACAAAATAGTTTTATTTGCAAAAAAAACAGTTTTAAGTGACGCATACCATGGTTTTAGTTTTTATTTAGAAATAGAATCTGATGTAAGGGTTTGAGCTAACTAAACTCCCAATAAAGTATATTTACCAAATTGATATACTCTATATAAAATAACGTGAGTGCATGTGAGCTGGGTAAAAAATACAAGGAGGAGACACTCGTGTAGAAGTTCAAAGCATGAAGTGGGAAACTAGGAATCTAGGTAATTGCAATCATGAAAATCAATCTTATTAAAAACTTAAAATGAATATTCTAAACCCATACTTCATATTTAAATAATGAAACCTAACATTTAAGATCACAGTCTCCTAAGATATGATATGGTCAATATAATACAATACTCAATTTCGTTTTTGTTTCCCACCATTTGAATCCAGCCTAACAATATCATTTGTATAATTCAATAATATATCAAACCCTAAAATTTATTTATTTCAGCTAGAAAACATTTTCAGAAATGAAGGACAAAGTGTTTTTGCAGGGTTTTGTAAAGTGTTATGAACCTATGGTCGACGTGGTCATGGTAATATCTGGGGTTTTGAAAGGTCGTTGATTTTCATGTCGGCTTCTCATCGAGATTTTTTTTTTCAGTCAAGATTTTGTCGTTCTTGGTGTAATTGTTTTACCGTCTTCTATGACCATAATAATTTTATGGACAGTACCACTGTTTGTGTGGGTTGCATCATTTTCTTTATATGATATATATGTCAGTGATATTTATATTTATTTTTCTGGTTGTGTTTGGATTGATTCAAAGTTTCATCCATTTGTAAATATTGTCATCCTAACTTTTAAATACCATGCTGAGTTGTGTCCAATTTATTGATTGTATTGTATTTTTAATTACTCTAAAAATAAACGACTAATAAAGACCCAATTTATAAGGTTAAATTGGTTCCCCAACAGAGGAGGGCCTATGTAGCTAAGGCAAAACAGAAACACTGGGGGTCCTGGTTCTTGTGTAACAAATGTTTAACTTCATTACCCCATACCAAGCATGTTCTAATTTATTGTTTGGCATGCCTCGAACCATACTCAATGTTTCACGGTACTCAAAAGAAAGAAGAATATAATTGTTTGGCTCGTCTACTTTTGTACGAGCTTCTTTGACAGATCTAACACAAATAAAAACGGTATTACAAAATTTATAATATAAAATTAGAACCTGGGAGATATTTGAATCTTCCGAACTGAAAGCTTTATAAACTCAAGTTTCATTATTTGATAATTTATTTTTTTTGGCGGAAAAATGTTAAATTTATTATTAATAGGTTGTAGTAAACTATTTATAATTAGGTGGTAATAGATTGTAATAAACTATTTATAATTAGGTGGTAATCGAAGCAGTCGGTTGCTAACTGAAAAACGTTGTAACATTAAACTAATTATAACCGGAACCATTGCAAATGTGATTTGAAAGAAAACAAATTATATTGTCGGAGATGTCGACATATAAGTAAGAATACTCCGATCTCCAACACTAGTGTGATATTGTCTGTTTTGGGCCCACTGGCCCGCACGGCTTGCTTTTGGTCCACTTCCAAAAGGCCTCACACTAGTGGAGATGTATTCTTAACTTATATACTTATCTTTCTTCCCATGTTTAACCGATGTGCGATGTGGGACTTTGGTCGTACCTAACAATCCTCCTCTCGAACAAAGTACCACTCTAGCCTCCTCTCAATTGACTTTCATGCACCTACTCTAATCAGAAGTTGCTCCACCTGAGCAATGGAGCTTTTACAGCGGATCTATTTACTCACACGAATATTACCACTATCCACTCCAATCAAGTAGCACCGCTTGATGAGTCATGGACGCTCCGAACTAGGATGTATAAAGTAGATCATTCACCTTGACCATGACTACTAGTTCATCATGTTCGACCTCAGAGAATATTACCACCATCGCGTTCTGCCTGGGCCTGGCGCTATGATAGCGCATGTTGGGAATATGCGTGTTCGGTCCACATATTCTGCCTCTGTATATAAGTAAGAACACAACCGATCTCAACACTAGTATGATATTGTCAGCTTTGGCACCCGAAGGCCCTCACGGCTTTGCATTTGGTCCACTACCAAAAGGCCTCATACTAGTTGAGGTATGTTCTTACTTATATACCACTGATCATTCCTATGTTTAACCGATGTGGGATGTGGGACTTTGGCCGCACCTAACAATCCTCCTCTCGAACAAAGTACAACTCTAGCCTCCTCTCAATTGACTTCCATCCGCCTACTCTAGTCAGGTGGAGAGAAACCTGAAATCTGGAGCTTTAGGGCGGATCTATCTGCTCACTATTAGATGCCACTGTGCCGCTCCTTGATCAAGCCACCTGCTTGATGAGCTATCAGACAATCCATCTTTAGATGAATCTGTGCCGTTCCTTGATCAAGTGACATGCTTGATGAGCTATCTGGCACTCCATCTATAGATGAATCTGCACTGCTCATTGATCAAGCCACCTTCTTGATGAGTCATATGACGCTCCATCGATGAATCTGCGCCGCTCCTTGATCAAGCCACCTGCTTGATGAGCATCAGGCACTCCATCTATCCAGCAGATCAATCACCTTGAGTATGGTTCTTGGCTTCTGGTAAAATGTTCGGAATCTGAGAATTTTACCCACATCACAACCCACCATATCGGGTTCCGTCTAGGCCTGGTGCTCTGATACCATTTGAAGGGAATATTGGGTCCACATATTCCACTTCTATATATAAGTAAGAATACTCTGATCTCCACACTAGTGTGGTAGTGTCCGCTTTGGGCCCACCGGCCCGCACGGTTTTGATTTTGGTCCACTTCCAAAAGGCCTTACACTAATGGAGATGTATTCTTAACTTATGTACTCATCTTTCTTCCCATGTTTAACCGATGTGGGGTGTGGGACTTTGGTCGCACCTAACAGGAGACGCGATTGTAATTGTTGCCAAATATATATCAACATTTAGATCATCCACTTGAATGCCATTGCAAGCTTGATGATTGTCGCTATAACATCATTTCTAATTTTATTTTCAAATTATTTATTTTTGTCGCAAATCTGTTGTTAAATTAAAAAAAAAATAAAAAAAAAATTGCATAGCATTGCAACCCTATTTTATAATTCCACATATACATTTATATAAATTTTGGTTGAGGAATATATCTTAATTTCTCTATTCGGTTAAGCATTATACCAATTTTGATACATTTAAAAATTATACACGAATAACACCTCAGGCTGATACAATAAAAAATAGCTTGATAGATTAAGTTATTTATTCTTTTTCATCTTACAAGAAGAAGGTGTTGACTAAAATTTATAAGAAAAAGAGTTTCCATAAATATATCACCAACAATTCCAAGAATACCTCGAGCAACACTCTACTTACTATATATTTTTAGTAAGTTTAAGTTTAGCTTTGTGATAGCACAACTTTGGTTCAAAAACCCACGTTTCATTTAAACGAGTGTAAAATAAAGGTAAACAAAATAAGATATCATCTTTTTTATTTTCTTGTTTGAGAAAACCCGCAACCGCTACTCAACGAGTGCGCATAAGGTAAACCCTCGATTTCACGCAATAGCCTACAAACCAATGCCAGAAGGTAAACCACACAAGCTGGCACGCTCATCCAAGAAAGTTTTTATAGAGGGAATCGAACTCACGACCTTTGGTCACAAGCATGCCTTACTCCACCAACTCGGTTTCCCCTTTCACGGCATCATCTTTCATTGTACAGTTACACGAAATGGTCTGATTTAATATGATGTCTAGTAGGAACAATAATGTTATCTTGTTCATAATTTAAATCACGAGATTTATAATGTATAGTCTCATGACAAAAAAGCTAACATGTTTAATGAAAACATTGTTACTTCAAGTAATAGAGATCCACAATAATTTCAACAAAGCCATGACTCTATGTGCGTAAACATAAAATAGTGAAAGAAAAAATATTAGTAAATATACGTTAATCATCATATCTTAAGAGAGAAACGAATTAACTATTTACAAATATAAGAGTTTTAAGTAGGATTGAATTATTCTTAAGACATGTTCATTGTATCTACCGGAAAAATTTGGAGAGTACTGTGACATCTATAACTAAAATCCCAAGTTCTAAAAAAAATGGGACCCATCTATGAAGTAGTTTGGAGCATTGTAATAACTCTATTTTTTGCCTAATAAACCAATAAAGCGCTCCCTTAACTAGTAAGAGTTGACACCGTCGGCGTAAAAAATATTATCATCCAAGATAAACTGAATCACATTCCTATTTACAAACCCCAACATATCTGGTTCATTTATATTAGTAATTGGGCATGTATCACCACTAAACAAGTATATTAAAATGACACATGACACAAAACCAATAATTAATTACAAAACACATTTTGCTTGGTGTAACCACTCTTACTCTTTAACTTGAAAAAAAACAAGTAGATCAAATTTCACAAGAAAATATGAAAGATATCTTTAATGTATAAGAATATATTTATGTCACATTCATGCATGATATTAGACGAGTATTTTAGGAAAACATGGACGATTTTATGAAGCGAATATGAAAACAATGTTAAGATTATATAATCATTAACTTGCAAGGTGTAAAGACAATTTCAAAATAATATGCAAACAAAAGCAAGTATAAACATATTATCCTAATGAGAAAAATATATATACAATCAATGATCAACATATTGATACGTGTGAACCTTGCGATGATCGAGTGATTTAATCTACGATCAACGTACTGATACATGTGAAAGTTGTTTATGATTATAAATTAAAGCAAGCTGATCTTTTTTGTCATACGTTTGTTCAAATCACCATCATGTTGGTAATTAAACATTGAGGACAAATATATTTGAACCACCCGGTCAAATGACCAAGTTATCTTAAACATTAATAAAAAGTTTAAAAATAAAAATAAAGTTTTCAACCAAAAACTTTAATACATACATAAATTGTGTAAGTATCGTAATATAGATTGAATTTCAGTGACTCATACTCCTCTTATAAATACAAACATAGATGATACTAAATATTAATCCAGACCGCTCACCGACTTTGTAATTTAATACGATCTCATATATTTTATCTATTATTCTCCCTAAAACGTGTATTTGACCAACACCGTTGAATAAAAAAATACTCATAAATTGATACAAAAAAGGATGGATCACTATTCAACATAATGTTTCAAGTGTTGTGCAATGTAATTGGCATGTTGTTCAACTATATACAAAATAGATTTCCTTCTTATGTAGACAACCTACATTTTTTGTTAAGCGGATCAAGATATTTATCCATCCATTTCTCAAATCACTATTAACTCATACATGTATATTATAAAAGCAATCATGAGCTGTAGGTTGAACATAAAAGTTTAAAACTTTGTTTTTATTTCTTTTGATCTCGATTCAAGGAAGATAATATAAAAACAAATATAAGCATAAAAATTACAACTTTCAATTGCTCATTACCTAGTCAACTTCTAACATTTTTAAGAACAAAACAATAATACATATCTCATACATATATGTTTGGCTACTTCGAGTTATCAATCATATGCTTTGTGACACTTTTTAGTACAATAATATCTCAGTTGATGTAATAAGAAGTAGACATTTTGTTTTCTCTCAAGGTAAAAGCCAAATCATGACTACAATCATTACCTTCATACTACATAACAGCATGGGAGCAAGTAGCTCAACTTTTCTAGGAAAAATACTCCCCACAAGTGAGGTCAACCAAATTTGAAAATACTATAAAAAATCGAATAAATAAATAATTAGTCTATGTGTGAATCTTGGGAATGTTACACATGATTTTTATGAATACATCCTAACCAATTTATCTCAACCTCTCTAATTATCCAAACCTTCTCCAACGGGATATTTTGGAAAAATAAACTAAATATAGATGCCGTAATTAGGAATTTTTTAGAAACCATACCGACTACTTGATATAATCTCGAGTAGCAAATTATGCTTATGAAAAAATAAGAACAAAATGTATGTAAAGGACAATGGGAATTTTTTTCAAGCAAAGATAGCCACGCTTGAATAACTAATGACCTAGATAAAGATGAATTATGTTAAAGTAAAAGAAGTTGAGTCTACCATTTATCGATCACAAATCAATTTGCAACATCAGATGATATAACATATGTGAGAATCTTCCAGAGATTTCCAAGACCTTATTATAATAGTTATCAAGGAGGTCGTATACAAAACCTGAAATTTTAATGAAAAAACGATAACATAATAGAGTAGGAAGATTTGGAAAAGATCGAAATGAAATCAACTTTGGAGAAAAACTTGAGAAACTTTGTTCAATCCTCTAACACTCGCTTTGAGAGGAGTGAATCAAGCATGAATACTTTAGATGTATTGATTCATAATCAAAGAACATGCATGAATAATATAGAGATGTTCATTCATAATCAATGAGAATGGTTTTAGAGGTTCAATTAATACATATACACTCTAGGCTGTCATCCAAAAATTAAAAAAATGGGACTAACAATACTGCAAATAAACCTAAGCAAACTAATTTAATCACACTAAGAACATAGAGACAAATAGGTGAATTAGTCGACTAATATGATGAAAACAAGGGTTGATCGTGATTAATATATTACTAGTCGCGACAAACTTGTAGCACACAAAGCAGAAGATCTTAGTCATTGAGTTTGCCACATCCTTAGTACCTAGGACTGTGACTATGGTGAATTTTAATACGACCAATGTAAGGTTGATCGAGACCGTGACATATTCCAAAAATAAAATTCCCAATGAAGAAATTTATCACGACCATGCTATCTGTGATTATAAACGTGACAAGTTTGCCGTGAAAAGAGGTTTAAGTGAAATACTTCATTATGTCCAAGATATTTGTGATTGTGGCAAAGTCTAAGAGGCAACCCATAAACCTTCAATCTCTAAATATTCACCCCAAATTACTTACTCATGTCGAAAAAAGAAGTAAAAAATGACAATATATTTTCTAAATTTCTAAAGATGTTTCATAAGCTGGAGACTAATATGAATTTTGATAATATACTAGAAAAACAAATACCTAAATATACGGTGAGGGATTTTAGTGATGGTGAATAGCTAGAATATTGAAAAGAATAAATGCTTAGTTTTCTAATTTCTCATTTCGAAGATTTCACATTGTTATTGGGTTTCAACCTCTTTATATATTACAAAACCATATACAGATCCCACTATCTCCTAATACTTCTTTACTCCTAGTTGTGTCTAATAATGGGTGAACATTATGTTCTCATGTTCCTTATGAAATCTTATTAATTATTTTAGTGGCCTCATCCTCTTAAGAACCTCTCGTCAGTTAATACTCTCGGTTGACAATACCGCATATAATCTTTGAAGTATAACTCGGTCTTTATATGGAAGACATTAATAGCTGCATTTTACTAGCCGCTGCCACTCCAGTTCTGCTGCATGATCGAACGTACCTCGTACTTGTCGATGGGTAAAATATGGTGGAAGGGTTATGCCTTATCATGACTGCATAGTCTTTATAAATCTGAAATTCTGCAAGAGTTCAAATTTTGAAAGGAGTAAACTATGACTAGGATGAGGGGTAACTTTCTTTATTTCTTCTATGCTTGATATGTGTCATATACACAAGTTACCTTTAATATGTAACAACAAGCGTGCGATTGTTGATGTTAGTACCTAGTTGTCATGCATCCTAAATCATGTACCTATCTCTGAAAGTTGCAAGCACTACTTTTTTTATTTCAAATGACACTTTATATTATTTTTTCCATTTGATTGGTAAATATTTTTTCCCATGGGACGCGCGTACCAATAATTTTGGGGCTATGTATTTAAGTGACATGTATTCCTTTTATTTGTAGAGCAGTGTAAGTTGTGCTTGAGTTATTTTAAAAATGTTCTTCTGTTTTAAGTCATTTTTTGAGATAGAAAGTTAGGTTGTTCTTCTTTGTTCTTCTTTCCAAGTTCTCCCCGTTTCTAGGGATAGGAAAAACATAAGGATCAACGTCTTTTGTTCTCCTTTTTGGTACCTCTTTTCTATTTTTATATTGCATGGTATTTATTAGTATATCATGGTGCATAGAAACCTTAAATTCTTTTGTTAAGGGTTTCCCATCTTCTCATAATAACTTATCTATTTCCCCTTAGAAAGTCCTCCCAAAGGAGATTTAAAGAAGAATAAATCTACTACTGATACCGTTCCTAACCTTTCATAGCTAGAAGATAAAGATTTTTTGGACAATTATATTGATCATCTGACCCCTATTATAAATATTTGACCAAAGAGGGGAACCATAGATTTAGGATAGTATAAAAAATTTCATATTCAGTAGTAACTAGACTTCATGAGCCAGGTGAACAACCTCATCATGCTCGAGAAGGTGAAACTTATTTTTCCACAAGCCTTTTTTACTGGGATTGCGATTACCCCTGCCGAGTTTTATCAACAATTTTTTAGATATATTAGGATATGTCCCACGCAACTAGCAGCTAACGGTTGACGCTTTCTGCTAAGTATTATAGCAAGCTCCAAACTTTTAGACATCCCTTTTTTCCTAGTGGACTTTTTAGCTATCATCGATTTCTAAAAACTGTTGAAGACCCCTTATTATTACATATCCACGCGTAGCGGGAACAATATTGTTAACTTCCCTTATTCTAGCAAACACTGGAAGCATTCTTTTGTTTGTTTCTGGTAACTAGGAGCTTCTCATTGAGCGAACAATCTCCAATTAGAGGAGATGGATGAATACATATAAGCTTCAAGATAGTTTTGGTTTTAGATTTTGTTAACACTCTTTTGTCTTTAATTTTTATAACGCTGTTATTTTACTCTGTTGAAGGTAACAATTCGAGGAAATATCAAGAGTTGTGGAGGAAGTTTTACATAAAATGATAAGTAAATTATTTAGAGAAGTTGTGTTCAACTGCATTCTCTGAGTGACATTTTGAATACACGTTGTTCTTCACCCTTATCAACTAATTAATATTTGGGGTATGGCCAATACCAGTAATTACGAAGGATATAGATGTCATTATTCCTTTGACTTCGGCCACTGTTGATCGAGTTTGATTAATACTTCTTGAAAGAGTATATGGTCCAAAGCCATCGGGTATCGGTTTGGAGATTCCCGTAAGGAGGGCTGGTAAAGATTGTGAAGGTTAACCTCAAGCTGAGGTTACACAGAAAATAACTTGTTGATATACAAATTATATGTAGTCTAAACGAAAAAGAAATAAGAGGGTGTCTCAGGTGGTTGAAGATGCATGCTCTTCTGATACCACATATAGTGCAATTTTGTCTGATCAAAAGGGCTCGAGTGATTGCGTAATAATATCTCATTCGATGAGGGATGATGAAGAAATAGGGCATAGTAGTTCATCTACCGATGGGTTTAGTAGGAAAACGAGAATGTTGAGGAGGAACGAATCTCCCATTGGCGAGAATCAAGAGGCGATTGATGGCCAACCAAACATTTTTCTATGGTTGAAGTTTTACCATAATTTGGAGTTGTTACTGGAGGTACACTTTCATACTTGAATTATTGGTCACTTTGAATTAACCTGGTTTTATTCATTACAATTTTCTTTTATTGTTGTATTGTGTAGAGTCATCATAATTCGATGGTGTTGGTCAATCGTAAGATGACCCCTGTTGATACCAAGTCTATGGAAGGCTTCAAGCCTGAGCGAACCTTTTATGATATATGAAACTTCCTAGTTTCTTATTGTGTAGGCATAAACATAGATTCTATTATATATTAAACTTCTCAGTTTGGACCAAAATTTTGGCAAGCTTTCTCTTTAGTACGGAGGATGTGGACATTGAAGTTTTATATTTTTATCACAAGGGTTTCACTGATCTACATAAGCCATGATCCTATCTAATTCAATGATATTAATATAAGCTCTTGTGCTTTTACATTCCTCCTCTCATCATATGTAGTTACTCTAAATGGAGGCATGCTAATATTTTGTGGTACTACTTGATGCAGCCCAAAAAATAGATATGTTGATCATATTGTTGGAGATGTAGATGATTATGTATTATATTTTTTGTCACTTTCTAGCGGTCCAATGACAAGACTTAGTTCCAAACAATTTAAAAATACACTTAATAGGCTAATCCAAAAGTGTTATGCTAATTCACATGGTTGGGTTGTTGATTCTAATAATATGGAGGTGAGCTCAAATACAAATCATATTATTTCTAGTAATGTGATTGATTAAAGGAGTAACAAGCACAACCATTAAATGAGGGATATAGAATGGTTTGATTATTAAATGGCTTTAATATCAACCTTTTGGCCTGTTTTAGAAATCTTAGAGTCTTTTTATTAATGTTCTTCGTTAATTCTCATTTATGCCTCTTCTATAATTGGAGGTTGTTCCAAGTATAAATATGAGGCTTCACAAGCTATATAAACATAATTTAGATCTAAAAAATATCATTGTATTGTGAAGTGTGTCCTCTTGGCTCTTACGAAACTCTTGAACTTATCAAAATATTCTTGTGGTGTTTAAATATTAATTTCATAGTTGTGGTTTTAATCTTTATAGGTGAAGGATAAAGGCTCAAACAAACATTTTTCATACATTCTTAGGGTTCCAAAATGAGTCTAGACATCATGTTTCACCACACTTGTTGGTGGAATTCATATTAGTTGGTATCAGAGCTTCGGATCTTAAACAAGTTTGAATATATTATTTATTCATTCTTTTTATATTAAAAAAGTGCATTCCTATCATAAAATTTAATCCTGCCACAAAGAACATTTCCACTATAAAAACCTAGGGGAAAACATATATAACATATAGTTTATACATTTAAATATTTTTTCTCATCCTACTCAAGATATTTATATATTCATCAAGAAACTAGCTTATTTTACACATTAGTTTTGTGAGTTCTACTTGAATTCTAAAGTAAAAAAGAAAAAAAGAAAGAAAATTACTTATATTATTATTTCTCATCTTCTGAGTTTGATTACTTTACTTATTTAAACTTTGATTACTTTTATGAGTTTGATTTCTCTTGTTTTGATTTTTTACTAGATTATTTTTAGATTTATTTCCTGAAGTTCAATTAAGAACTAAAAAATATACAATGAGGGGAAAATGGGAAGATGGTGTGATATTATAAGAGGGTAAAAGCCATTAGAGAGAATACACGAGTGTATCGATTCTATAGCGAAACACGCGAAGGGTTTTTTAACCAACCACTATTATAAAGAACCATCCATGAACGTTCGAGAAGAGATGAAGATGGTAAGGAGGTGTCATTTTGTAACCAACCACTATTATAAAGAGTTTTATTAAAAATATTGTAGGTTACCAATGTTAAAGAGTGTGGATGAATATCACAAAGAAATGTAGGTAACTATGATTCGAGCTAATATCAAATAAGATAAGAAATCTACAATGGTTAGATTTTTGTATGGTTTGAATCGTTACACATTATAGATATAGGTGAGCTGACAGATATGGTACATCAAGCCATTAAGGTGGATAATTAACTAGGAGAGGACAATCTATGGTTACTAGTAGTTTGTGGAAGAGAATTCCAAAATAAGAATATATTTTAAGGCTATAAAATTACCAATCCAATGAAGACCAATACTTTCGGTAAAAATGAATATACACTTCTAAAATACATTACATAAAATGTTTTAAATATCAGAGGGCGAAGAGACATAACCATCCAATATGTGAGCAAAATAATGATTGTTATAAATCCCGAAGGAGATATTGATTTCGAAGAAGAAAATGAAGAAGATGATGATTTATTTCCAACTTTGGAGGCTAATGGAGAAAAACAATACAATGGCTTTATTGGTACCAATGAGTGATCTTAATGTAGAATTTAAGATTAAAGAAGGTAACCCAAGAGAGAACTTGATTCATATTAGATGTTTTGTAAACAATAAAGTTTACAATGTCGTTACCGATGGTGGGAGTTGCACCAAAGTAGCTAGTTCTTACTTGGTGGATAAATTAACTACCTTAAAACATCATCAACTTTAAACTCTTCTCAATGGATAAATTATTGTGCAAGATCAAGGTAGCCAAAAAAGTTTTGGTGGCGTAATCTATAATATGAAGACAAAGTTCTTTGGGATATGGCTCCAATACATGCATGACATTTATTATTGGGAAGACCATAGAAGTATGATGTGAGGATTTCCCATGATGGGTTCATGAATAGGTATTTTTTACTTATAAATAGGAACTTATGAATCTTGTTTTATTAACTCGAAAAAGGTCATGGATGAGAAATTAATGTTGAGTTACAAAAATTAAATTTTCCAGAAAAGACTATTGATGGTTCATAAGTATGCTATATGTAAAAACGGTTGCTAGCTCATAATGGTTGCGGTGCTAGAGCTGTAAAAAAAAGACACGAGTGACATGTTTGAGAAATCACTAAACAGTTGTTGGCTTATAAGTATGCTATATGTAAGTTTTGTTGATTAGCTTGATTTACTGGTGAGGCCTGAGGCCAGTTTTGTTGATTAAGTGATTTATTCATGGACTATGGGGGGGGGGGGGATTTATTAATTTTGTTTTATTTATTTGTTACAAAAAAGAGAAGGTTTTGCTCCTATCGTGTAGGATGAAACTTAGATTCATGATTTTCTCTCTTTCTTATCACTATAGTAATATGAGGAAGTTTAGGAATGATTGCAATGATGATAATATATTGTAGCTTGAGTACATGGCTTAATGTTAGACTACACATTATGATCATCAACTTTTTAAAGATTGGGAAGATGGACATATTATTTGTTGGTAATGTACTGATCATGGTTCCTTATCATAAGTAAAGTGATATAATCTTGTATCTATTTACTAGTTGTTTCAGTTAAAGTTGAACTTCAGAACATGGACGTACATAACCACTAATATACCCACCATATTCCTCTTTTATCTTTTCCAAATACCGTTGACCATCAATTGTGAGATTAATAGGTGCACCCGGTGTTCAAGTTTCTTTGGAATAATTATTGATTCTGAACATACTGAAGAAGATGATATATAGTTATTTTCCACGTTTTTGTATTTTTTTTATAACTTGTTAGAGTTGTGATTGATATTTGATAGAGGGTTTGAAGAAATTAACCTACTAAAAACCCATTTTCCCACATACAATACCAATTTGGTGAGCTACATTTATATTTGGGTGGTTTTTTATGTTAAAGAATAATGTTGGGAATGATAAAGGTTGCCAAAAAATGAAAGTTTAGCCGTTAGTTTAATATTTTATGTTGGTTTTTGAGATTTTTTTGTATGTTGGTAGGAGGATACAATTTTGTTGAGATATATTAGGTGACAATAAAACTTGTTGGAGACAATATTGGGGGTTAGTTAGGGGAGAATTTTATATTTTGATACCAATCTCCAAAGATACAATTTGGAATTGAAGAATTATAAAATATGTATATGTTTCGGTTGCCATGAGTTTGATGTATGGTCAAGTTTGTACAAGCCAAACATTACTATGTTATCGTATTGTTGGGAAGATATACAAGTAACTAGATAATGGACCATTGTAAAGCAATAAAAAAGTTAGATAATTTGAGATCGTTAAGTATTATGATTTACATTGTGGTGGTTGTGTGGACACACTTTGCAACACATTTGAAAACATATTTTTGTTAGATGGAGGAGCAATATCACATAAACCTTTAAGGAAAACACTAGTTGCATCATCGACTATGAGAGTAAAATTTATCACATGCTTTGAGGCCTTCAACGAGACATTGTTGTTGCAGAGTTTTCAAATGAGATTGTGTATTGTAGATGGGATAGAAAATCACCCAAGGTTATATAGTGATAAAAAATTTGAAATTTAGTATCTAAATAGCAACATGAGCTTTACTAATTTCAAATATATATATATATATATATATATATATATATATATATATATATATATATATCAAGTTCTTTTTTTAAAAGAGGGAGTTCAGATTCATTAAATCAACATAAATCACATGTGGAGAAACTCGATGGTGGAATACCTCTATTAAGAATTCGTGCATATAATATTTCAGGAACATCATTGTGATAAATTTTATTTGTTTATAAAATCATTGAGTTCATAAGAGTTTGTGATAATTTGTGTGATATGTTTTTCATTTTAGTAACAATTAAGTTTGCGATGCAAAGTTGTCCAATGAATATTTGAGTTTAAGATGCATATTTAGTTTTATTGACTTATCTTACTCATTAAGTTGATATTCACTTAAATAAGCACCAATAATATATATATATATATATATACACACACACACACGACTAAATTTCATATTATTCTTATATTGCAACACACTACAACATATCCAAGTAATTGATCGTTGGCGATGATGTGGTTGTTGTTACGTTCATTTTTTTTATATAAATATGACGAGAATGTCTTTAGTCATTTATCAAAATAGTCATGTACACGATTTTCTAGTTTATTTATGTGATGATAAATATAGAAAAAAAACTTCATTAATGGATGCATCATATAGTAGCAAACGATTATTCAAGATAAGATTGTTGAAACGTCGTTATTAGGATGGATCGTCGTATGTTTAATGATACATTGGCTATTATTGATAATAGTCCGATTATAACCGATAACATAAATAAGTATTATACTAATATATTAAAAATATACGGTGAAGTAATTGTGTACATATGGTCGAGTCAAGATTTGAATTCGAATATCGACAACCTCATACTTAACTATAAGTTTAGAGAATAATTTGCAAAAAAACTAAATAGTTAAAAGTTTAGGTCTCGCCCTTACAACTTAACAAAACAAGGATTAAAATTAGTAAATATACACAATATAAATAACAAATGAGAAAGAACTTACATATAAAGGATTACTAACCATACCTAATATCCTAATATCAAAGTGATGCGTCTAATTCTCTCATGCGGTTATAAAAGAAAAATACATTAAATTGCATTTATTATTTTTTTATTGCGCCCTAAGTCTCACAATTATTCTAATAATTGTATTAGTTACTTCATAATAAAAAATGAGATTGCTACTAGTTTAAAAAGCATAACCAACAAAAAAAATCATTTGAAATAGACGTCAGATCTTTGATCTTGTGATTAAAAAACCGTAACGTCTCGTTTGGGAACCTGACAACAAAATATATTTGAAACAAATGGATTTTAAGGGTGTTTTGTGTGTGAAATGTACCGTGACCATATCTGTAACAAAAACTTATAACTTTCGTGTCACATGTCACTGTATGGTTAATTGGTATATGCAACATTTTAAAATATAAATGATCAGTTTTGGACATAAATAAACCTCAATCGTACATTTATAACAGATATCAAACACAAATTACTAGTGAGATTTTTTAGTCAATTTTTTTTTCCAAATTCTCTATTCGACGGATTAAAAAAAACTAAAATACTTCTAAAATTTATTTGTTTAAATAAAACTCAAACACAATTATCCTAACGCTATTTGAACATTGCCATTAGAAATTCCATTTTAATAATATATCTGAATTTAAATATATGTATCAACCAATGAAAATTTATGCATTCCAAACCTTGCAACATTGGCATTCGAACATACAAATTCCATTATAATAATATATCTGAATTTAAATATATGTATGAACCGATGAAAATTTATGTATTCCAAACCTTACTAGAAACTTAGGTTTGCCAAACCTTATTATCAAGGGACTGATTTGGCTGATGTGACCAAAGATACATCAGAATTCATAGGAATATAAATAAAGTTTGTTTTGGACAAGGAATCGATGAACTAATAATAATAGACATGCACTAGCAGGCAAACTTTCACCACAAACAAGTATCAGTTTGTGTGTGTACATCTATAGTCTTAACGTGAGCTTGATAATGTAATTTCCTTACCCAAACCAGAAAGTAAAAGCACAATAATTCAGGACACAAAGTCTTATGTATATACAGATGACACTTGTGTCCAAATATGACGCTGTTGATTTGTGTATGGTACATAGTAATGGAGGACCCATTTTAGAGAATTTGAATGAAACAAACAAAAACTGCAAATATTATTGCAAAGATAAATGAATTTGGCCCTTGTCTTCCTACTCGTGTGTGTTTCATTTTTTATCCTTGGTAAATTGGTGAAGAGAAAACGAGTGAATATAAAGTTTTTGTAACTGACATACATCCATGCAATATGTTGGTGTTATATATTATTCGAAATCGCATCAAATAATATATAACAAATCGCGGAAAAAATAATAAAACCCTTTTGTTAGATTCATCTATAGAAGAAACAAAAGGTCAAGAATACTTACGGGTTTGCCTGCTGCTATCCATCTAGTATTCTCTAGCGTTCTTTTGCGTTCTTTAGCGATTCCACGTTCTCCGGCGATTCCGTTTATGAAACTAAGAGACCTGCAGAATCAGATTAGAGGGAAAAGTTTCCAGACACTAAGGAAGCGGCCGTATTTCTGATTAGGGTTTAAAGTGATGAAATACCTAAACCTAGCCCCTTATTTATAGATTTTACAATGTGAAGCCCAACATTGTAAAGCCCATCCTTTGTTACTTCCTTGTGTCCGGGACCATAACCCAATAAATTGATAATTCAATTTATATCCCTGATTTATTAATTCAGGCTTAAGTGTTGAGATTTGAGCCCTCTTCATCACAGTGCCCAAATTCAACCCGGTTACCACACTTGAGCCCATAACGCCTTTTACCCATAGGTCCAATTTAGTTAATTAAATAATTAACTCGACTACTTTTAATTTGGACTTCCTTAAGACAATAATCGAATATGTTTATTTAGCATGTCGGTCCAAATTATTGTTAGTCTATAAATATATTAAATAAATATATTCCAACAATCTCCCACTTGGACCGTCATATGCTACTCAAGAATACATATTCAACTTTAATGGGATCCCTATATTCATTGTCAATGGGCAAACGGTACAACCCCGTTCATGACTGATAACAATAAAGGACTAAAGACCTCTTTCTCGTAATGTGAACAATAGGATGCAACAGTAATCACATTACCATTATCAATCAATTACTTGGGCCAATTATAGAGCGTGGCATAAGAGTAATATGGCTTGTAATCGTACATATCTACTCTTAAATGGTTCCTACTTTTGGAGATCCAATACAGTACAAATCTCAATAAATATTTCCAAGCATATATATATTGCAATAAAATTTAATGTGCACAATACTGCAAAATATAACATCAGATCCTATTACAAACTCTCCCACTGAAACTAACAATCCTCTAAACCAACTACACCCATATTGATGGTGTGTCCCTGGAAAACCTTAGGCAAAACCGCCTTTGTTAGGGGATCTGTTATCATGGAGTTTGTACCGATGTGCTCTATACTTATCTGACCCATCTGTACTCTTTCTTTAACAGACAGAAACTTTATGTCTATGTGTTTGGATTTAGACGCGCTCCTGTTGCTGTTAGAGTACTGCACTGCGGAATTGTTATCGCAATATAACCTCATAGGGATTTCTATCCCTTGTACAATGCGTAATCCAGTAACAAAATTCCGCAGCCATAATGCCTGGTTTGATGCCTCAAAACATGCAACAAATTCTGCTGCCATGGTGGACGATGCAATAAGTGTTTGCTTTACACTTTTCCAGGATATTGCACCTCCAGCCAATAAGAATATGTTGTCTGACATACTTTTAATGTGTCTGCGCATCCACCAAAATCTGAGTCGGAATACCCGATGATCTCCAGTTTATCCGACTTCCTATATGTCAACATGTGCCCCTTTGTTCCTTGCAGATATCGAAGTACTCTTTTAACTGCTTTCCAGTAATCCATTCTTGGGTTACTAACATATCTCCCCAACATGTTTACAGCAAAGACAATGTCCGGCCTAGTACAAACTTGAGCATACATTAAACTCCCAACTGCAGAAGCATAAGGGACCGTTTTCATTTCCTCAATCTCAAGTTTTGTCTTAGGACATTGACTCGGACTAAGTCTGTCACCCTTTGCTATAGGGGTACTTAGGGGTTTGCAATCTGCCAATCCGTAACGTTGTAACACACTTTTAATGTATGCTTTTTGTGATAATCCAAGAATACCACGAGAACGATCTCGATGTATCTGGATTCCTAACACAAAACTGGCATCACCAAGATCCTTCATATCAAACTTGTCTGATAGAAATCTTTTTGTAGTGTGTAACAATTCCTTATTGTTCGAGGCAAGCAATATGTCATCCACATATAATATAAGAAATATGAAATTACTCCCACTGAAATTGTGATAAACACAATCCTCAACCGAGTTGATCTCAAAGTCATAACCGACTATCACCTCAAGGAATTTGTGATACCATTGACGAGAAGCTTGTTTAAGCCCATAAATGGATTTCTTAAGTCTGCAAACCAGATCTTTTGAGTTACTTTCTACAAAGTTTTCTGGTTGCATCATGTAGATCGTTTCCTCAATATTACCATTGAGAAAAGCGGTCTTAACATCCATATAATGAAGCTCAAGGTCAAAATGTGCAACTAATGCCATGATTGTTCTAAAGGAATCCTTCGTCGATACTGGAGCGAAAGTTTCTTTAAAATCAATCCCTTCACGCTGAGTATAACCTTTCGCTACAAGACGTGCTTTATATCTTTCCACATTACCCAGGGAATCGCGTTTGGTTTTGTAAACCCATTTACAACCAATTGCCTTTTTTCCTTCAGGTAATGGGACAAGATCCCATACCGCATTATCCTGCATTGATTTATACTCTTCTTTCATAGCGTCAATCCACTTTTGAGATTCAGAGCTTGCCATGGCCTGTTTGTAGGATGAGGGATCATCTACAGTTCCAACACATAACTCATCATGCTCCTGAAGATATACTATAAATTCTGGACCTATAGTACTCTTCATTTCTCTAGTGGACCTTCTTAATGGCACTATTTCCTCCTGTTGCACTTCTTGAGGAGGTAGAGTTTGATCATTATGAACGATGTCATTTTGATTCCCTTGTGGAAGATTATCTTGAGGTTCCTCTTGTTCTACCTGAATCTCTGTATCCTGGTTAGAACCCTCAAGTGGAGCATCAGTGTTAATCTGAGGATTACCTTGTTCTAATGGGATCGGAATGATTGGCATTACCGCCCAATCTTCAGATATCTCAGTATCCCTATTAAAACCTTCATGAATCTTTATGGATTCTTCCTCAAAATCAACATATGTGCCCTTATTCTTCCCCCCAAACTCAACATCCTCTAGAAACTTGGCCGTTCCTGTCTCAAATATTGTACCAGTGAGAGAATCATAAAACTTAAACCCTCTAGAATGTTCGGAATAACCTATGAAGAAACAACTAACTGTTTTTGGGTCCAGTTTCTTTTCTTGAGGTTTGTAAGGCCTCGCCTCAGCTGGACAACCCCACACATGCAGATGCTTTAAATTAGGTTTACGCCCGTTCCAAAGCTCATATGGAGTCCTAACAGTAGCCTTTGTGGGTACTCGATTGAGTATATAAGCGGCACATTTGATGGCTTCCCCCAGAGAGATAATGGTAGAGATGAGTGACTTATCATGCTTCTAACCATATCTTTTAGTGTTCGGTTACGTCTCTCAGATACACCGTTCATGCGAGGTGAACCAGGCATAGTGTATTGATGGACTATTCCACACTTCTCTAGGTACTGTGCAAAGGAACCTGGACGTTGTTCACCCGATCCGTCATATCTACCATAGTATTCACCACCACGGTCAGATCTAACGGTCTTAATGCTTTTACCAAGTTGTTTCTCAACCTCGGTCTTAAAAGTTATGAACTTGTCCAGGGCCTTATACCTTTCTTGTTGACCGAACCTTGACCTGGTCCTTTGCCATATGCCTTCCGCTTAGGTCCTGCCTTATTTGGTGATGTAATCACATTAGCCTCAAGCGCTGTGCCTTTAAGTCTTTCCTCCTCCTGTGCAGCGTGGGAAATCAATTCATTGATATTCCACTTTTCTCGCATGCAGTTATAGGTGGATTGGAAATACTTAAACCGGTCTGGCAGCGAATGAAATGTGAATCCCACTATGCATTCCTCAGGTAAGTCTAAACCGATTGCCTTTAACTTTTGGCAAATCATCAACATTCCCAGAATGTGCTCCCGGATTTTATCTTTGCCATTATACTTTTTTTTTTGTAGCTAGCTCGATGAGCAAACGCTGCATCTCTACCTATTCATTTTCATTTTTTTTTTTGGCAAAGGCTTTCTCAATCTCCGTGAGAAAGACCGAGGCAGTGGTAACACCTTTAGGGACAGCCCCACGCAATGCTACTGCTATTCCCTGTAACAAGAGCGCCATGCATAACTTATTTGACCTTTCTCACTTTTCATCAGCCTTAGTTTCATCCGGTGTACTTTCCGGACTAAGGGGAGATGGTTTGGGAGTTATCAGTGCATAGTCGTAATCATGTACAGATAAAAACAGCAACACTTCTTCCTTCCACAATTGGAAGTCCGAACAATCCAACGTCGGTGGACGATTCCCCAAAAAATTGTAACCCATGGATACTATAATAGGAACAAACAACACAAAGCACATCTAGCATTTTGACATATAACTGAAAACATGTGCATAAACATGACAAATACATGTAAAACATAAAATTCATTGATAATAGATACCGGAGGGCAAATCAAATTAACATGAAATTTTATGAGTTTGAGAAAAATACTATGATCATTATTTTAATTTTCTAATTGCCAATGAGACCTTCCGGAGGGCCGATGTCATTTACATATATTAAAATAACCCTAATTTGATTTTCTTAAGTACCGGTGAAACCTTCCGGAGGGCCGATTTCACCTACTTAAAATCAAAAAATTGTAAGGCTGAATTTAATTTATCCTAAGTACCGATGAAACCTTCCGGAGGGCCGATTTCATCTAATTAAAATTAAAATCAGCACAAAGACCATTTTCAATAATTTTCTCCCGTTCATAATTAATTTAAACCCAAACGTGAACCTTCCGGAGGGCCGATAATATTTGAATTTAAATTAATCCCCGAACCTTTCGAAGCCTAGGATCCTTAAGAAAATTAATTTTAACCTTCCGGAGGGCCGATTAAATTAATTTCTTAATTTCACCTACCGGTCTACGAAACCTTAGTCATGCATCGTCATTTAATCATTCACACACATACAATTTAATTCACAAATAAACATACAAAAAAAATATCAAAGTATCATTTTTGTGAAATATATTGTTCAAATATTTTCAAATTAATAACTTTTTTTTTTTTGAAAAAAAATATATATATATTTTTTATTATTTAACTTAATATTTGCAGCAGCCTGCACGTGCAGCAGGCTGCTGCAAATATTAAGCCCTGCTGCAATTTGCAGCAGGCTATCGCAGCAGCTTACCTGCCTGCTGCAATTTGCAGTAGGCTGCAGGTCCTAAACGGGCCCACCAATTGTTTTGGGTGGGTCCAGCCTGTATTCATCATGCTGTTATTATCGTTTGGGTATTTTTTGTTGTCCCTATTCTTTTGGCGGTTAGCCGGACAGCCTTCGGTCAGCGTTAACATCAGGGGTTAAGCTGTCGATGAGCCACTGTCCCAATAATTTTGATTTTATTCGTTATTTTAGGGTTGATTTGATGCTAATTTAGGGAGAAAAATTCCAGACATCAATAAACCCTAATTTTACCCGAAATAAAAAAAAACCCAAACTATAAAAATTGCAATTTCAATAAATCACATAACATGCTTTTCATACAATCCCTAAATCCATGCCCTACCAATTCAATTAACACATAATCCCAATGACATGGATTCTTTACGATTAAGAAAAATATGCATCTTTGTCTATCAATACTCAATTTGATTATTCTACTGAATCCAAAAAGGGTTTATTTGGCTCTGATACCAATTGTTATATATTATTCGAAATCGCATCAAATAATATATAACAAATCGCGGAAAAAATAATAAAACCCTTTTGTTAGATTCATCTATAGAAGAAACAAAAGGTCAAGAATACTTACGGGTTTGCCTGCTGCTATCCATCTAGTATTCTCTAGCGTTCTTTTGCGTTCTTTAGCGATTCCACGTTCTCCGGCGATTCCGTTTATGAAACTAAGAGACCTGCAGAATCAGATTAGAGGGAAAAGTTTCCAGACACTAAGGAAGCGGCCGTATTTCTGATTAGGGTTTAAAGTGATGAAATACCTAAACCTAGCCCCTTATTTATAGATTTTACAATGTGAAGCCCAACATTGTAAAGCCCATCCTTTGTTACTTCCTTGTGTCCGGGACCATAACCCAATAAATTGATAATTCAATTTATATCCCTGATTTATTAATTCAGGCTTAAGTGTTGAGATTTGAGCCCTCTTCATCACAGTGCCCAAATTCAACCCGGTTACCACACTTGAGCCCATAACGCCTTTTACCCATAGGTCCAATTTAGTTAATTAAATAATTAACTCGACTACTTTTAATTTGGACTTCCTTAAGACAATAATCGAATATGTTTATTTAGCATGTCGGTCCAAATTATTGTTAGTCTATAAATATATTAAATAAATATATTCCAACAGTTGGATGTTTGCAAAACATGTAAACCTTATATTTTCTTTGTGTACGATTCTTCGATTCTTTTAGATATGAACTATGAATTTAATGGAACTTCGTCTATGTTTTTTAACTTATTACCGTTTAAAACTTATTACGATTTAAGTGATTTCTTTTTGGTTTTTAGGACATATTGGAAGTATTTAAATACAATAGAATAGTATTCACGTCTAAATACATGCAGAATATTGTACAACGATTACAAAAAGTACATTAAATACCGGATTACATATAATTACAATGAATTCGAACAAGTCACCAACACGAATCGTGCAAAGAATCCAAAACAAACTCTTTAAAGGTACAAAAGAAACGTCATTCAAACCGATGTGAATTACTATCCAAAAACACAACACAAAAATTCAAACAATAAAACTGGATGTCGTTAACCACAAAAAACATCTCTCGATTGAAAAAATAGACCGACCCCGTCAAAACCTGGAAAAAATCAACAAAATTAAAAATCGGAACCAACCAACCAAAACAAAACCGTAAAAATCATTCTTGTAAAAGAAAAAACAGTTAACAAAAAAACTCGGATAAAAAAACCATTACCGACCAGGTAAAAGAGCGGTGACTAATTTTTTATGAGAAAAAATTGTTATATTTGATTTGAAATCGCATCAAATTAATATAACAAAACACGAAAAATAAATATAAACCCTCTTTTAGATTTAGCTAAAAATAAACAAAAACAATATAACTCACGAGTTTACCTTAGCTATCCGTCTAGTATTCTTGTTCCTTTTCGTTCTTTAGCGATTCTATAGATGAACTTGAGAAACTTGCTGAACAGGCTAGTAAAGAAAAGAAAGAGTTTTTTCAAGATATCGAAAAAATAGGCTGATTTTGTGTTTATGTTATATGATGATGAAATTTCTCAACCTAGCCCCTTATTTATAGTCTATACAATGTGAAGCCCAACATTGTAAAGCCCATCCTATAATGCTTCCTTGTGTCCGGGGACCATAACCCGATAAATTGATAATTCAATTTATACCCTAATTTAATATAATATGACAATGTCAAGTGTTAAGATTTGTGTTCCCTATTTTTAGTCTTTACAATGTCAAGTGTTGAGATTTGGGTCATCTTCATCACAGTGCCCAAATTCAACCTGGTTACCACACTTGGGGTCATAACACCGTTTCACCCGTAGGTTCAATTTAGTTAATTAACCTGATTACTTCTAATTTGGAATGCCTTAAGAGAATAACCAAATATGTTTGTTTAGCATGTTGGCCCAAATTATTTTTGGTCCATAAATATATTCCAACAATCTCTCACTTGGACCACCACGTGCTACTCAAGAAAACATATTTAACTATAATGGGATCTTTGTATTCATTGCCAATGGGAAAACGGTACAACCCCGTACATGACTAGTCACGATAAAGGACTGAAGACATCTTTCTCGTAATGTAAACAATATGATGCAACAGTAATCACATTACAATTATTAATCAATTACTTGGGACAATCATATCTTCCCACCATATCTCCCCACCATATTTACACCAAAGGTAATGTATATCATAGTACAAACTTGAGCATAAATTAAACTTTCAACTACCAAAGTATAAGTGACCTTTTCCATTCCCTCCATATCAAGTTTTTCTTAGGACACTGACCAATACTAAGTCTGTCACCCTTGACTATAGGGCTACTTAGGGATTTGGAATCTACCAGTCTTTAACGTTATAACACATTTTCAATGTATGTACTTTCTGATAATCGAAGAATATTTGGGAGCAATCCCGATATATCTAGATTCCTAATACAAAACTGGCATCACCAAGATCTTTCATATCAAACTTGTCTGATATAAATATTTTATAGTCCGTAATAATTATTTCTTGTTCGAGGCAAGAAATATGTCATCCACATATGATATAAAAAATATCAAATTACTCCGACAAGACTTGTGATACACACAATCCTCAACCGATTTGTTCTTAAATTCATTACTGACTATCAGCTCGAGAAATTTGTGGTACTATTGACGAGAGGCCTATTCGAGCCCATATGGGAATTTTCCAAGCATGCAAACCAACTCATTCGAGTTTCTTACTACAAAGTAATATGGTTGCACCATATATATCATTTTCTAAATATCATCATTGAAAATATCGGGTTTAACATCCATCTGATGGAGCTCAAGGTCAAAATGTGAAACTAATGCCATAATTGTTTTAAATGAATTCTTCGTCAAAACCCGAGCAAAGGTTTCTTTAAAGTTAGTATGTTCACACTGAGTTTTCACTATAAGATTTTCTTTATGTCTTTTTACATTACCTAGGGAATTCCTTTGGTTTTGGAAACCCACTTTCAACCAATTGTTTTTTCTTTCAAGTAATGGGACAACATCATATACCGTATTGTCCTGCATCGATTTATATTTTTCCTTCATAGCGCCAATCCACTGCTAAAAGTCAAAACTTGTAACCTATTTGTAAGATAAGGGATCATCTAGAGTTGCAGCACATGACTCATCACACTCCTAAATATATACTATGAATTCTAGACCTATAGTACTCTTCATTTCTCTCACGAAACTTCTTAAGAGAAATATTTCATATTGCTGCAATTCTTGAAGAGGTAAAGTTTGATCATTATGAATGTGTTATTGTCATATTCTAGTGGAAGATTACCTTGAGGTTCCTCTTGTTCTTCCTAGACCATGTCCATATACTGTTTTAATGACAGAATAATATATTTTAATAATATAATATCTTCTTCAAAATATAAAATCAAAATCTAAACATATTTTTTCTATATTGAATAATATATTCTCAATGGAAAAATATTTTCAATTAATAACATATTCTCAATTGAATAATATATATTATTCAAAAAACACATTAATATTTTATTAAAATATTTTTACCAATTAATTAATC